>JAMKCH010006624.1:0-251572 GCA_023653785.1 Ophioderma brevispina | reverse complement strand
CAGACATTCCAGGTTAACATTTTTCTCACAGACATACGGACATACAGACATACGGACATACGGACACACGGACGGAGCCCATTTTATAGTCCCCGTCCCGAACGTTGTTCGGCGGGGACAAAAATGAGACCGTTAGGGTTGTATTTTGCTGTGCTAAGGAAGCATGGCAAAAACAACCCTAACAGTCTCATTTTTAGACTAGGTTTAACCCTCAAATTTACACCAAAGCTTAGCATTTTTTTAGCCGGGCCACGGCAGCACTTTTGTTAACATGCCGTGGCCCTGCCACGTTAAATGCTAAGCTTTGGTGTAAATTTGAGGGTTAAAAGCAGTCTAAAAACGAGATACTAAGGGTTGTTTTTGCCATGCCTACGCAACTACAACCCTAATGGTCTCATTTTTAGACTGGATTTAAACCTCAAATTTACACCAAAGCTTAGCACTTAACGTGGCAGGGCCACGGCATCTAACGTGGCAGGGCCACGGCATGTTAAAAAAGCACGGCAAAAGCAACCCTAACTCTCTTACTTTTGGACTGTTTTTAACCCTCAAATTTCGCATTTAACGTAGCCTGGCCACGGCGGCGCTTTTTTCCTATAGGCCTTGCTTGAACTTCCTTACGCAAAGATTTCCTCACGTTTTAACCTATAGGCCTTGCGTGAAACCACTGCGAAATTGGCGGGGAAGCTTTAAACTTGCTTACGCGTAAACATTTTACTTATATAGGCCTTGTAAATCTTCATATTTCGCTGTTAACCAAATATAATTTTGTTAGAATTTGATTAGCTCTAGTTACATTTAAATTGCTTCTAATTGATTTTGGACGTTTTCCGCTCTGAGGACGCTTTTGGTTCTCATTGGATCTCGGCCGGTTTCCCTGCAGAAGGTGCAATGCGTCTCATTGCATCTTGGCCGTTTTCCCAGCAGAAGATCGAACTTGGCGCAATGCGTCTCATTGCATCTGGGCCGTCTTCCGGGAAAATGGCGCGATGTTCCTCGTTGCATCTGGGCCGTCTTCCGGGAAAATGACGCGATGTTCCTCGTTGCATCTGGGCCGTCTTCCGGGAAAATTACGCGATGTTCTTCGTTGCATCTGGGCCGTTAACGACTGTACGCTACTTATTCCTGTGCCGGCAAAAACGTCCGAGATGCAATGAAACGCAAAATTTGTTTCTCATTGCATCTGGGCCGTTAAAAATAAAAATAGATTGCATCTCGTTGCACCTGGGCCGATGTTCGGCAAAACGACCCGGTCCGGGTTAAGGTTAATAAATATTCATCCTTGTCAATCTGGAGACCTAAGTAGTTAAAATTTCAATGCTGTGTTTGGTTAAAACTGTGAGCAAAATCATAAAGCTGAGGTCATAAATTCTGCTTGGAACTTAAAATAAGATTTTTGTTCCTTTATGCAGGGACTATCTGGTATGGCATTTTATAGACTGCCTTTTTTACTACATACACAGCGATGCATTTAATGGTGTGAATGCACATCAGCTATGTAAGAGTATGGGTAGAGGGTATATTGAGTCAATCCCACAATGCACCAGTTTTGGGAAATTTACCTCAAATAGGTCATGTTATCCCACGAAAATCCTATTCTTAACACATAAAAAACCCCGACTTTTATGCCCTTTTAAGCCCACAAAGTGTTAGTACTTAGGGATTTTTTAGCATGATCATGAAATGACCTGTGGTTCTTAAACTTTTGGAACACTTTTTATCCCTAAGTACTGATATGTGTTTAGTACAGTACAGTATAGGCACATTGTAATGCATTATGGGATTGATTCAAAACACCCTCTGAGTATGGGTATTCCTTCTTACCTTTAGTGAGTGGCTTCTGGGCATTTGGTTTGTATTTGATGATGGGTATAAAAGGCGTATTGGTATTGTCAATTTTATCTTTGAATTTCAGCTGTGGCCTGGATACATTCTTTGCATGCATCATGCGGAATGACTTGGTTTCCGTCCCGCCAGATCCAGACCGTATCTATTAAAAGAAAAAGTAAGTACGGAGGCATTTATTTCCATATACCATGTGGATATCCTGTAGCCAGGCATATTTAAAAACAAACTACAATTTTGTCGTTCTTTCCTTGTACACTTGTGCGGGGCCTGCCTTTTTGTCATTATTCAATTAGATAAACATTTGCAAATGTGGTACTTAAAGGTGCTTGTTCCGATTTTTGTCTTTCGTGTTCTCTACTTGATATGAGAGCCTGACACTTGTACACAATGACAATCAAGTACCGTGGGAAACAAACTTGCGGTTTTGATGCTAGACGCGATATTGCATAGTGCAACCCCCTATTCACTACTGTGCTAATATTGATGGTTAACCACTAAAATGGTAGGTTTTTATCTGTATCTTGAGAAAGACATCGATTTGAAAGCTGAAATTTCAGGACAACAATTAGAAAAATACGGCCTTTCACCTGATATCAAAATTGAAACTACTTCCGGTTAAATCAGGGGTCCCAAAAGTGATCGGAACAAGCACCTTTAATATGCACATTTGTTGATGACAGACGACATGCATAATACGCGTGTCCACTAAGTCAACAAATATGTTCATTTGCATGAATATCACAGACCCATACTCATTTGTATAAAAGTCACAAAGGTCACGGAGCAGTCAAACAGGGTGGGTGCCATGGGAATCGACTCCACCGTGCATTTTCTTGTATTTAACACCATGATCCTCAGGCTACTCAATAAAAGCACTCCAGAGTGTTTTTATTATTATAAAATCATTCTGTTTACCCATAAGGATGTTGATTTGGGCTTAAAGGCCGACTCAGAGATTTCCCGAAGAGGGCACCCTCAATTTTCAAACAAATTGTGTTTTTTGCATATACATAATGCTTGTCCATATATACTAATCACTGTGTGAAATAGCTAAGCTCAAATCGAAGTCCTTCATATAGAAAATCACAACTTTGTTATAAATTTCCGGATCCGGAAATTTTGTTATACACAATATCCTATGGCACTGTGTACTATACTACACATAAATGTTTACTGCATGGAAACAAAAAATCCGAAAAATACAAATAATACAAATTATTATTACATCTCAAACTTTGGAATTGGGCATTTTAGGTGACTATCTTTAGTTCTAGTTGACTATTTTCAATAAATACACCAAAATTAAAATTCAAAAATCTCTGAGTCAGACTTTAATCAGTTCAGGTGATGGTTACCGTATATTAAAGCTTTATAAACATGCAAAAATATCAATTAACATATTTTTGAGGGTGTTATTTACCATATGTGCTAGTGTCCTTTTAAAGGTGGGATCATACTTTATCGGCAGAAGTCTGCAGACGCTAGCCTTTCGAACATGCTTTTAACGCAATGCGTATGTTCATATCTCCAGCATGTAAAGCATGTTCTGAAGATTAGCATCATCCAAAGTCTGCCAATTAAGTATGAACCCACCATAACCCTCTCTCTCTTTGGGTATAGGGCTGTCTACTCATCCGGGTCACTCGCTGGTGCTAGTCTTATCATCAGCCCTCGCTTTGCAGTATCACTCCGCGACACACAACACTGTGCATACTTTCTAATCAATCCGAATCTTAGTTCATCGCAGCCCTGGTTCATCTGAGGTGAAAACAAACGTGTGTTTTGTGTTTGGTACCCTTTATGACCATTTCTTTGGATTGTTTCTAGCATGCAAGTGAAACGAATAGGCATTCTAAAATGTGCATGTTATTTCCTAAGTAGTGGCTACCATTACAGTCTCCTGCTATCGTTCAGGTAAAAACATGGCGCATTTTACGCCAATTTACACGGCGATCTATGGCAATCCCCACCGCAAAATGGCCGCCCTATAACTTCCCTGTGACGTCAGCGTAGACAACCCTTTAACAATAACAACCAAGCAAAAGCATATGGTTCCCTACCTTTCTATTCCAACTGGCCACCATCAGCTCAGGTTTGGAACCAGCAGGCAAGATAGACTCCTTGGGCTTAGTGATGCCAGAGGCTTCATCCAAAAGTGTACCCTGAACAGATAGATAACAGTATGAAACTTCACTGTTACTGCTGAACAGACATGTAATGGTATCTGGTGCATACAGAATTCAATTTTGCTAAATCTGTAACATTTTTGTTTAATTATTCCAAGGCCACAAATGCATCTTTCAGATAAATCTTGCTGGATATGAAAACAAGCAGTATTTTATAGTGCACTGTAAATTCTGAAGCCATTCCGCATTTTCTCTAAATAAAGACCAATACTCGCCAAAGAAACATACTAAAAATTTAAAAAGTCTTAAAATTACCAAAGGGTTGAGTAGCTAAAATATGCCCCACAATGCTAATCTTTAATCTTTCTGCCAAAAACATTGGAGGGGCCAAGACCTCAAAGATCACTACCCAGAAGGCAATGATTTTCACATTCACAACAAAAGAGGAAATGATGTTAAGCATGTCATCTTTCATCTAGCTTGTGCTCGGACTTTAAACAAAAAAATCAAAACAGTCAACTTCAATACAAATACAGATCTTACAACTCTCTCCAAGATGTTGTCATTTGCTTCTATGATGGTATCCATCTTGTCGTCAAGAGAAACTGAAGATCCTCCCGGCAACAGCTGACCTTTGAGCCCTTGCTGTCTGATAAGCTTGTTGATACTGTAGAATCAAGAGCCAAACAAATTGGTTTGAAGCCTAATTTTTATCTTGGAAGTTATAAGGATTCTTAAAGGTGCAACAAGAGATTTTGAGGCACCCAAATAATTATATCAAAATAGTAATTTCATATAGATTAGACACTCAATAGATTTCTTATTGTATTTGGCTACCAAAATGTCTTAAAAAAGAGAAAGGTGATTTTCATTTTCTTATATTTTAATATAAAACAGGCTGAATTACGTAAATGCTCCTATACGAAATTAGAAATTTCACAATTGTTGTACCAAAGAAACATTTTTCAGCTTTATCTTTTCAGATGAGGATATTTTGATGGAACGCTTTACATCAGGCAAAAACTTTTGATTTTTTAGGGACATCTGATATGTAAAATCTCTTGTTGCACCATTAAGAGATTAGCATTTCAAAAATATAATTTTCTCCATAAGTACATCACTCTAATACACCTTTTCTGCCATTTTAACATCCTGGACTGCGCAGGGCCATAAAGGAACCTTTTAAGTTTTGGGAAGGTCGTGTCGACTTATCTCACAAGGCTAGCGTAATGCCTCCTTTGGTTATATTGTAAAAATAAGACAAAAGAAGCCATGTTTACACGGTCAAAAAACTGCAAAGGTTTGAAACCCCGGAGGTGAAAATTAAATCCAATTAATTTCCTTCACTCCAAATTGTGTCCACACGATGGCCGACACTCTGAAATCTTCCCCTTGACCATTCTCCTCTGCTTCTCAATCAGAGTGTAGACTGGAAAGTCAACATACCGGAAGCCATGGACTTTTGCACGTCATATTCAAACACAGGAATTTGTCAACAAAGATGACCTTGTGAGGTCACCTCTGCTCACTATCCCTGAAGCTGTCCACAATGCACTCCAAAACACTCTGGAGTGTTATCGGAGTTTGAGCTTCACCCACTTGTTTTTTAGGGGGTAAAACCCCGCAAGACCCTTAATAAAACTCTGGAGTTTAAAACTCTGAATGCGTCCACAAGGCCAAAAACCCTGATCGGCACTCCAGAGTTCTGAAACTCTTGAGTATCAGCCCCCGTGTGGACACGATTAGAGATGCAATGCACTGCCCTTGATGCAAACCAGGGACACGACCATCCCAAAACCCAATAAATGATCGCATTGGAGCAGAATGTGTCAATTTTAATTTCTTAACACATTCTGACAACAAAAAGTTTACTATCTTTATCATTCTTACTTTTCACAGATGTGATGCCATGGCAATTCCTAAATGATTTTCTTACCTTTGCAGTACATGGTTGCCTTGCTCATGACAGAATGCCCTGAAACTGTCGTAACTCGAATAGAAATCATAGTCATCACCTGCTGATGGTAAAGTGTGCGATGCCTTGGTAGTTTTCATCAACTGGCCCAGTGCTTGCTGCAAAAAGATGATAAGACAAGTTTCAGATGTAATAGACTCCGCCATTTTGGAAATAGTGAAGTTGGGGGTTGCTAGGTCAAATGTTGCCTGCGTAAAAGCACTACAAGTATCATCTACAGGCCATTCTGTGGAGCCAAGGTTAATGACCTACACGTATAAAATTTGAAACAGATTCTCCAAAAACAGTGTAACCAAAATCATAGTCTGGGAGCTAGCTGACATTTGGAACAATCTCAAGTACAAAAGGGAGTGATTAAATTATACTCACCACAAACTGTGAGATTGTTCTATTTCTATATGTGTATACTTAGGAGTGATCCAACTAGTGTTCAAGAAAGCCTCGAGACACCCTTAATGCCACATTAAACATTTTGATGCGCCCATGCCTAGTTGTCCCACGTCGGCATCGATGCGCTCATCACTAACGTCACTGGAGGAACCCATAATACCTTACTCATTTTTGTACCTTCCCCAAGGCTCCACTTGCGGGGAAGGGCCTGGTGAGGGAGACTAGTTGGATCACTCGTAAGTATACACGCATAGAAATCTCGCAGTTTGTGGTGAGTATATTCTATTTCATGTACTAAATACGTTCTGAGTGATCCAACTAGTGCATGACTGCCACACTGGTCACTAGGTGGAGGAAGTGGAGCCGGTAGTCTCAGTTGATGCGGGGTTTCTCGCCATTTGAAATTTTATGGAAGCTGAAAATAATTTTGTCCCAAAATGAAATGAAAGATGCACATTCACAAGGTAATATATACCAATATATATAATCATATCACATTCTAGCTTGACAATTAACCGGCATTCCTCACCTTATGAGCATTGAAATAATGATGCTTAGCATCCTTCCTCTTACTCTGACAACTTGGTTGACAGGATGGTCTTGACCACATTTTGATAACTTATAAGGACGTCTTTCATGAAAACGTTTTAGAACGTTGTTGGCGTCCTCCATCCTGCTGCTTCCATAATTTCACTAATGTTTACTCCTCAGTGAAAAGCCCAGGAGGTTGCCTGACTTCTATTTCATGAGCATGCGGGTTGAGGGCGATGTTACTGTCCCGTGACGAGGCTTTCACTTCAAAGCGTCAGAGATGAGGGAAGTGACCCAGCGTGTAAAATTTGCTTGTTGCAGGTTTGTTGTAGAAAAGGAGGTCAGAAATCGAAGAATCCAAAGATTTTCGTAAGAAGGCAGAACGGAGATGGAAGTGTCTAATGACTCTAACTGGGTGCCATCGTTTATCTTCAGGATCTCCTGTAACCCTTGGAAGCTTTGGAAGAACTATTGGCTGATGAGCACATAAGTTAATGTCTGTGTTTTGGCCATAAACCAGCTCTCGGTAGGCGAGTGACATAGGATCCAGAGAATCTTAAATACTTCTTGTCAATTGATTAGGCATGGATTTCGGAACATCTTCTTGTATAGGCAGCCATCAGAAGGAATGCAGTCTTTCTAGTTAAGTAATAAAGGGAAGCTTTATCCAACGGCTCAAAGGCTTCATCAGCAACAAATTGAAGAACGGAAGATCCCAAGATGGACTAAGTCTTCTTCCAGTGGGACGTTCATTCAACATTCCTTTAATCAGATCTGAAAGGCGCATGTCTGGTTTATCTTGAGTCGTGGCAAAGGCTGACAAGAGACCAGTAGTTGCTAATAGTAGAGGGTTGAATGTTGTCTTGAATTAATGAAGTCGGGAAGTTGGCCACATCTCCTGGAGAGGCTGATTGTGGAACAATTTTGGCTTTCTCACACCAGGTGTTGAAACGTCGAAGTCTACTACTGTAGATAATGGAGGTCGATTTCTTTCTAGCTCATGAGTTCCTGTTGCCAGGGAGGCAACTTCTTCTGAAAAGCCCAAGGTTGCATTTGAAGGCGAACTTGAGGCCACACAGTCAAGTGAAGAGTTCTTAATCTTTGAAGAGATACTCTTAGTTTTGTCCATCCAATAGCAAGTTTTGCCTTTCTGGAATCAATCTTGGATAAACTTCTCACATGCTGACCAACCTTAGAAACCAAACCTGACGTGGTCAAAACGGGGCTACAAGCAACATCTTGCATAACTTGATTGCTGCAACTTAGTCAGGACCTTAGCTAATTTAGTTGCTGTTATAAATATATGCAATCATATTGTCCCATATAATACTATAGAGAAGCAGTCTCTCACCCAGGCTTCAACGTCCGCCAGCCACATAAGTTGGGACTTGAAGATTGGTCCTGAAAATTCATTATATTCATGCACTTGAAAAATTAGTTTTCAAATGACAAATTCGGCTGTTAGAAGCTACTTCACGGTCGATCTTGATAAAACTATCACTTGGCTGATCTCCCCCTCTGGAGCGATTGTCTGCAACAATCTTCGTAATTTGTAACAAACACAATGTAATAATACTTTATGACACGGCAAAGTATTATTTGTTAGGTTAGTTCACGATCGTTCAAACAAAGCCACATCTCAATATAGGTATTGAACGATTTCATGTGTATGTAAGCAAAACTCGTCTACCACAAGCTAAATACAGCTCTGAATACGCCAACGCCACGCCAGAGGGCTGGTGACATATGAGAATACTCTAGAACCTTCTAGGTTATCGAAATGTATGTAGGCAACCACATTTTCTAATCTTCAAAGATTTCCCAGAAAATTTCTGACAGAACCTCCAAGAGCAAGAAGACTACCAATAGCTCTATTAAGTGGAATTTCTACAAAACCTTTGGCCACACTCTTAAAGTTGTGGGACTTCATGCATGCTCTCCAGTCTAACTTAAAGCGTCAGACAACATTACCGCTTGACGTGGGATTTCGTTGAATCGTTTCCCACCAAAAAAGTTGGCTGTTTTGCCGAACCAACGGAGATATACTTAACTATTTTCGGGCTCAAAGGTACTGATGGAGGAGGTCGTGACGGCTGGATTCTGGCATGGAGAAATGCTTTACCGAACCAGCCCTTCTTCAACTCTTTGATGACGGCTGAAAGGGTTTCCATCCTGAAGTGTCTCGGACGAATAAACCTGTTGAGAGGACGTAAGTTGATAATTGGTCTCATTGTCTGAGATCTCCTGTTTTCTTTGGAGCCAGGAAGAAACTCTCCATTGCTCTCTTTATTGGAAAGATGGCATTTTTCCTTAACAATTTCTTTACCTCCTCCTTTAGAATCATAGCCTTTTACGTCTCTTTTGGTATAGGGCGTAGTACGAAATCTGACTTTCATCGACAGACGGGCGGTAAACTCCAAATGGTATACCTTCTGATAAAGGTAAAAGAGTCAATAGCTCTTTCCTCTCCCTTCTCGTGCCACATCGGGCGCCTCTACATCTGGAGTAGGAGGAATAATTCTGGTACTGTCTAGAGCCTCTGTAGTTGGATTTATGCTCTCCAGTTTATTTGGATAAACTCGTAGCTTGACTTCCGACAGGAACCTCTATTTCCTCTCTTGGCAGGAGTGTAGTTAGAGGCGGAAGACCTTCTGCGATAACCATAATCATAAGGCTTGTATCTGGAAGCTCTAGATCTAGACTGATTATTGGCAGACTTCTTAGCAGCTTGTTCTGCAGCTTTAACACGTTCCTCTTCTTGAGCAGCTAAGGTAGGTCACTGGCCTCCAAAAAGATCCTTTCCTCTCGGTGCATTTTTAAGAGGACTTCCTTAGCTGTAAAGTTCAAGGCAACAACAGCATTCAACAACAGCATTCTGTCTTCTAAGAGCCACTAATTGATATGCTATCTTGGTAAAAAACTCAGCAGTTACATGATGAAGGTCTCTCATAGTAAAAAGGCATCTCTCAATAGCTTCGTGAGATAGATCCACATTAGGCTCTAGCAAACCATTCATAAGGTGACTAAGAGACAATAAGGCTATGTTCGATGTTCTCATAAAATCACGGGCAATTTGTTCCAAATGTTGGAGATCAGCATCTTTGCCCTCATTCCATTAATCTACCCTATGAACGGGTTCTTTATGTTTCTTGGATGAACAGGTTCTTTATGTTTCTTGGTTGAACCGCCCTCAACACAGGCGGTAGGGCATGGTCTAGGTTTACACGTCTTCTCGTCCGACTTCATCTTGTCCCAGCATCATGGTCTGGGAACCAAGAGAACTGAAAAGAACTCCTTATCCTCATCAATTGAAGGGAAAGACTCTGGAATCCATCTGAGAAGGGGAGTCTTCTCTTGGTAATCAGACCATATAGATTTCTGCACTTAGTTTGTCTCATATCTGCAGTAACTGGAATGAGAGGTTTCACTACTTGTTTCTTGTAATGCTTAGCAGCAAGGCAAGATCCGAAGTTTTTGTATCTTGATTCTTGAGGAAGGGTTGAATCACATTTCAAACCTCGATGAACTAAGACAGCTGCCAAGAATGGTGCAGCAACATTCGGAGACAGGTACTGTAAATCTTCAAAATCCTCCGTCAAGTAGGAGTCAACATCAGAATAAGGAGCTCCATAAATCTGGGAAATCTTCCTGAATCTTGTATCCTCATTAGATACAGAATCTTTATCAATACTATCACCAGTACATTCTTGACTGGAAGTTACTTGACTAGAATGTGCAATAAGTGGAGCAGCATTAGCCAAGCTCTATTGAGTAGCCCTGGAATTCCTCTCTAACTCATTTATTCTACTGAATGGAAAAGTGTTTTGAGTATAAGTTGACACAGTAGAAAGGCTCATTGTTCGGATTTCTCAGAGACAGAGAACTATTCGAAGTTAAGTTAACTTTCGAATTTCCAGCAGGTTGTGAGTCTTTGTCTTCACTGTCAACCACTACACCTCTATGTCTAGACTCAATATGTTGAGTAGAAGCCGCTCTCTATTCATTTAGGATTTCTGGGCTTAAAATAATCAAAATCATCTCCATGTTTCGATTTTGAAACATCTTTGCCAACACTGAGCATAGATCTCTTACTAGAAGATGAAATAGCTGATTCTTTGTCTTCATTGCCAGTAGAAACGCATCTACGTCTAGACTCAATATATTTAGAAGCCTCTCTCTTATTATCATAACCAGATCTAGAATTACTGGGCTTATAATAATCCAAAACGTCTGTTTCGATCTAGAAACATCTTTCCCATCACTGTGCTTAGATATCCGACGGGAAGAACTACCCGAAGGAGAGAATCTAGATCTTTTATAATCATGACTAGGAGAATCATGTTGTTTTCTCTTGCTACTCCTATGAGACGTTCTAGGCAGAGAGGAGAAAATATGTCCATCTCTTGTCCGGAGAACGGCGACTACGATGACTGGAAGATTTCTTGGATGAAGCTTTCTTATGGCTAGCATGAACAAGAAGTAACTCCACACTCTCTTCAGAAGACCTCCGTCTACGTCGACTAACTCTGGAAGCTTTACGCACTGGACTGCGACCTCTAAAAGAAGAATGTCTAGAAGTACCAGAACATGGAACCTTATAATTTTTTCTCCAAAAAACCTGAAGAGCGTGAGCGGGAAGATGAACTATCTCTGGATGTATGATGACGGCTGAACAGCCGACCCGACGGATGAATGGATGAAGGATGAACGCCGGAGGCTGAACGGTGACGGCTCAACGGAGGCAAGTGCATTTCCGAAAAATTACAAAAAAATATTGGTCATTGCACACTCAACAACTTCATCAAAACAAATAAAAATGCTGTAAATCATGACTGACTGACACCATATTGATTGACAACACGTGATGAGATGCAGTACATCGGATGAGATCGCGGTCTCCTCTTATCTGAACTATCAATAGGTAATTGCGACTTAATCTAAATCCTTATTAATGGGACTTATCGATGAGGAAATTAGTTCGGCCTTCGAACAGTTCGGTCTTGCAAGGGAATGCCACATAGACAGCTTCTGCTCTAACTTTACAGCTGCAAAGTGGCTTAAATATTCATTATTTGCAATAAACGTTATATTGTAGGCATTCTTAAGAGTCTTCTGCATCATGTGATAACCATTTTTCCAGATTTAAAATTCACATTATGAAATTTTCAGGTGAAACTTTAATACCCTGGTTGTGTCTACATTGGGCTTCCAAATTTGGCAGCCTGTGTACATGTTGACATGAACTTTTTTGGGAACAAATTGTAGCATCGGTTACAAATTGGCAAGACAATTATTCTACAGACTCTAGAGATGCTATGTATGTCAAAAGAAAATTATTTTTTCTTTTTATTTAGGAAATATACATCTCAAAACATCTCAAACCTTAAATGGCATTGGAACTCCACAGAACAGTTGTAACTTATGGCACCAAAGATTATGTCCAAATTTTAAAAGATGATGCAATAAGTTACAATTATTGGAACTAGCAGGAGCTACGATTAAGTAATGCAATTTACATGTAGGCATGAACTTAACACAAGTCAGAAAAATTTTTGATCAACGTTTTAAAATTTTGTTGATAAGATTCTTCGTTTGTGATTATGGTTTGGTTGGGACTTTCCTTTTCTGTATTTGTTTATACAGAAAAAGGGAAAGGATTTCACTATCTATCTTTTATTTTTGCTTCTTCCAGGGAAAGTATCCTTTCTCATAATTTTTAATTAAAAAATTAAGTAGTTTCTTTACAAAATGGGTCTTTCTTTTTTTGGAATATGAAGAGAAGCATAGGCCTAATCGTTTCCTTTCTTGAAGTATAGATCCGAATATGAAGAGAGGCATAGACCTAACTAACACTGAGATGAGAATCCGTTGTTTCCTTTCTTGAAATAGCTCCACACAAGACATGAAGTTGGAGAAACAAATATTATCAATATCAGTATATCACAAACAAAAAGTCACAGGCGAAATTAAATGTACCAGTAAAAATAAATAAAAACGACAATTAAATCCTAGTTCCGAGATTAGCAGCAACGGTAGATTGAAGTATGTCCAAATGTATTCCAAAGAGAATACTAACTTGATCGGTCGGCCTAAATTGAAGGTTCAGTACACAGTGAAATATTCACACATAAACCTCAATCACAAAATTTCCCACGACTGTATTGTAAACAACTTCACACAGTAGATGCAGAGGAGCTGGCATGATCTCTCCACGCAGGTGCAAAGCTTGATAACATTGTAGTTGCAGGCGGTGGTCCAATCGATTTTATGCACTCGGTCAAGAACTGCGGCAGGAAGGGGCAATGATACAATGGCGACTACTTCAACTGCTTGCAAAGTTATCGAATGGGGGAAGTCGAGTACACGTGAATTTGGGGCGGGAAGTCGGGTTTTCTAAACGTTTGTTTATGTAAGTACTATTCAAAATATAACAAGAATTAACAAATTTATTAACAACCAATGCAATTGTTGGTTAGAAAAAACGATTTGGGACGTATATTTCGGGAAAATACAGTGCAAAGTAAGTGGAAAACATTGACATAATGAGTAAAAACCAGTGCAATTTTTTCAGTGGACGTGTTCCACCGAAAATTTTGGTGCAGTCGGGGTTTGAAAAATGGGACCAGCGGCGGTGTCGGTGCTTAAAAAACACCAATTTTTTTCGGTGCATCGATACACCGCAACACGCTATTTAAATCACGCATATAATTGAATGTCATGAGTATCAAATCAATCAGTTCAAAAGTATTTTTATAACCTGATACCAAAGCATGCAATAAGAAAATAAGCTACATGTACGCCTCTACGATGAAATTGCCCTATTTTAAAATGGCTGCGCCCATCATGAACGCGCGTCTTGGAAAGGTACCCCTTCCATCTTCCTTGGTTTCTGTCCCCGACTATCTATACTTCATAAACTTTGAAGTACAAAGTAAATTAATCGATGTGCTGTGCAACCTTATCGCGCCTTACTACAAAACGCGCTTATACAGTCTTAGGCGCAGTCTAAATCGCGCGCGTTGAAGACACAGCACGTGTTGTGGTGTAAGAACAGTTCTGCTAAGCATAACTCCACATTTAATGTCTAACATGTTGTCATTAACAGATGTGGAGTTATGCAAAAACACATGGAATAGCTTTCCCCTGTTACCTACCTCAACTTTGTCGATCTCAAAATCCCTCTAAATGTACGATATATCCCTGTTTTCACTATCAAACACAACTTGAGATCCTATATAATGCGATGACATTTGTGAAAAAAAACTTAAAAGAATTTAAATTAAAATTTGGAAGAAAATTGTCACTACAATCACTTCTGCATGAGAAAGGTTGTTTCTCCGGAAAATGATGGATTTCTACTGTTTTTAGACACATTTTTGAGGATTAACTATTTCAAAAGGTAATTTATTATCTAAGGAACATATATCAACTCGATTCTAAATTGCTTTTGATATTTTGTACGTCTGCAGTCTGCAAAGTTGGCTCTTTGAAATGGCCTGCTCATGCTGGTAACAGGGGAAAGGTATTCCATGTGTTTTTGCATAACTCCACATCCGTTAATGACAACATGTTAAAGACATAATGTGGAGTTATAATGCTTAGCAGAACTAGGTGTAAGAACAAAACAAATCTCTTACACTGATACACAAAATACTGGTCATATAACTCGACAAATACCAGCCTACCAGGCATTCCTTGTGATACTGATGTGGGAGTTTATTGATTACTTTGAAAGTTGTACTTCTAGGTTTACAGAGTATAGACTATGCATGTATGAAATGAGACTGAAGTGAAGTGCATGACTGACTGCAGTGTCACTGCCTAGCTACACCCATCGAATGTGTGGTTATCGGCTTTGCCCAGCGGCAACCCTCTACCACACACAAACAGTCCATATAATTCGACTTCAACCATGTTTGATTCAGTCAGAAATGAAAATGCTTACCTCGCAATAAATGAGTAAAAAACCAGCCTCACACACCAACTTTCTGCTTTTCTTTACATATTCCGGATACATGTTGTACAACTGGTATTTTGTAATTTTCAAACATTAAGTCAAAAAAAGAGTGCAATCGAGAGCAAATGCTCCATGCAACACCATAACAACTAATCTGTGGGATGGCATTCCACTTTTACCGTTGCAATAACAGATGCCAAGTTATTTTTGTGACAATTTTTTTGCGATTTTAGATTGTGAACATTTTGTTTAAATTGTTTAATTTATGTGTTAAACATAAAAATTCTTAAGCCACATGATATTTGAGTCAAAAATATTAATGCTTTGAAATTTGCTTTATAGTGTTCTGAAGATGGCACAAAACAGTGAAAAAATAAAATATTGCGAACATTTTCCTTGTACAGGCCTGTACGGTTTTCCCGACGTGTACACAACGTGCATTAAATTTCTTACTCCGCTAAACAAGTATTTCTCCTTTAATCGTGTAATAAGGGATATTAAAGCACAGAAACAGTAGTACAATGTGCTAAATTAAAATTACTCAATTCATAATAGAGCAATATTTTAGATTCGTTTAATTTGAAAACCAGAAATTGGAAGTAAAACTTGAAGCGTTAAATTTTTACATAGGTGTTTTCGGCTTTAGATGGAAAGGTCACGATCTACTGACCTAAGGTCAGCATGCCGTTTTATTTGTCAAGAAGCAGAATCGCTGGGTAACATCACTGAACATGAGAATATTTTAGGTTTATTTCAACATTTTTCACTCTTCTTCTTGAATTCGACCTGCCATCTTGTTTCAAAACTGTCTGGTAAGTGTGATTTTATATATCAGCGGACAATTTCATAATGGTAAGATGATGAAAAGGTAATTTTAAAACATGTCAACAAGGCTCCCATGTATAACGCTTAAAGTGACAGGAGGAGATTTTTTAGGATACAAATTTCTCTCAAATTGCACAGGATCGATTGTAGACCACCTACCAAGGTTTATTGGACAAACAAGTACAAAAGAAAACAGCAAACCTTGTTTGGAACTTGCCTGACTATCGTAATTGTCCCCATAGAACACCGTGCTTTGACTTTCTGTCGTGCACGACAGAAAGTACTAAATCATCATATTTAGTGATATTAGTACTACATAAACTTGATAAAGACGGCGTATTCGGCTTATTCACTTCAGGTGTGATCTAATACATTGGAAAGCATTCCAAATATGCAAAAAAACCGGGTTCGAAAAAAAATGGGGGCGCTTCTTTCTGGAAATCTCCTCATGTCTCTTTAAAAGCTAGTCAATGGAGTGTTCTCTGTGTTAGAGGGTTATCCCTCTAACACTGTCTAACACAGATTCGATCTGTGTACTGTATAGGGCCCTTGCACAGAGCTAAATTATGTTGAATGGACTTTTTGTTTGCCCTCCAGATCAACCAAGCATGAGAGGAATACAATACATGCACCTGGTTCACCTGAACATTTCAGTTATTTCTGCAGGTGATTCTTTTGTATTCTATGCATGCTTGGGTTGCTCTGGAGGCAGGTCTGGCCAAGATAACCTATTGACCTGCCGTGCAAGTGCCCTATAGCCTGTGACTGTTCCTTTGCTACCCGCTGCCATTTTCGCAGGGCAGCGTAAACATATAACATCTGGAATCAAATGGTTACCTGGGCATACGCGGTTACATCTTTGTGACCAGGGAATAACTCTGAATCATCCTGTTTATCGTCTGTTCTAGATGAACTTGCAGACGGTTCGTCCACGTTTTCTGCCATTCTTGTTTGTAATCGCAATCATAGGTCAAAGGTCACCGGTGATTTAACTGCGTTGCCAAATTGGTTATGTGCACTAGAGTTCAGTCATTATGTGAGCTATTTTTTCCAAATAGACTAAGCACGATTCTTCCCATGCTTCTTCGGTGGGGACTTTAGTGATCCTTTAAGTTTATAATTTTCACTTTGATTTTATCGCTCTTATTTTTTTTTTACCATAGGCCACCTGGGCCACCCTGTTACTATAATCATGATAAATGCAGACACGATAAAAACGTAGGCCAGGTGTATTTGCGTGACGAATAAATGAGACCTTGACTTGCTGAATCTAAATTGTTCTCCCCTCTTTGACACTTTCTGTTTCCAAAAATATACGCATTTTTACTTTAGAGTGTTTTAGCCGCGTTTTTTCCTATTTGAACTGACTTAGGCTAGTTATAGTAAAGATTCACAATTTTAATTTAGTCATTGTTTAAATTTTCTTCAGTTTCAACAATTTGTAGCATTCTCAAATATTAGCTAGTTAGTTTTTGCCCAGAGGGTGTATTGAGTCAATCCCACAATGCACCAGTTTTGGGAAATTTCACCTCAATAGGTCATGTGATCCCACAAAATCCTATTCTTAACACATAAAAACCCTGACATTTACGCTCATTTAAGCCCACAAAGCGTTAGTACTTAGGGAATTTTTAGCATGATTATGAAATGTCTTGTGGTTCTTCAACTTTTGGAACACTTTTTATCCCTAAGTACTGACATGTGTTTTGTACAGTACAGTATAGGCACATTGCTATGCATCATGGGATTGATTCAAAACACCCTCTGGTTTTTGCCTAATTTTGAGGGGAAAAAAACGGCTTTTGCTTTCGGTATAGGGGTACTCTCCCAGTTTCTTAGATTAAAAATTCATCTAATTGGATTGGTATCAGGTCAGGGACAAATGCCACTTTAGATTAAAAAATTAAATAAAAATACATTGAAATATAAATCTGATTAAAATTTTTAATCAATATTAGTTTAATCTAGAGCGTATAACGACATGCGATGCGCGATGGTGGCACCATAAATTTTGGTTCTTAGGTAATTTCACTGGGGTGGTGGTGGTGGTCGACCAAGCGACTTTTAAGGGTGAAAATAATCATGAAATTTGTGCAATTTTTGATCTACAAGTGGTTGGTTGGTTGGTTGGATGGATGGTTGGAACTTGGATGGGTGGTTGGTTGGTTGGGTTGCCAGGAAATCTGTGCACCTTCTGCTCGACATTTCCAGTGTACCAAAATACAAAATAGGAAATCTCTATGAAACCATGACACCTAACATGGATGTATCTCAAAATCTCTCGTTAATTGCACCTTTAAACGTTGCCTTTAATGAATTGAATAACCTCAAAAGAAGATCATTAAATTTAAATCTATTTTGAAATAATACAAAATTGTGAAGTATTTATCTGCAATAACCTGGCAATGAGAGAACACTTGCGCTTAATAATGTATACTCCACTATACATCTGCACTTTTTAAATTTCTGTGTCATTTGTAATCCCCAGTCTAAATGAAACCATATATGGTTTCAGGATATGGTTGAAGCCTTCAACTTGAAGGTATACCCTCAACAATTATGCATGAAAACGACACGAATAAAAAATAGACTCTAAAAAATATAGACCAAGGAATGTTACTCAACGGTTTGTATGCTTTGACTTATATTTGGGAAAGTTAAACTAAGTGAAAGGCAGTATTAACCATTTTTAGCTCCTCTTTGGTTCTAAACTATTTTTCTTGGCTGAAAAGAACGTATCTTTCTATTCCATTCCACCCCCCGAATGTGCTGGGTGCAGGGTACTGAGATGGCGCGTAAGGCTGTTATCCCCATCAGGCCCTGGTTATCCCTATTTTCAGCATCGTTCTTACCCAATGACCCTTTTTTTTTTTTTTCCACTGTCACCAAAAGACCCGTTTGTGTGTGTGGTGTGGGGGGGGGGGGTGAAAATGTAACCCCAAAGACCTCTTTTTTAGAACATTTTACCTAGAGATACCCTGCCTAAAGACCCCGTTTTAAAAAACAAAAATTAGAAAATTTGTCACCAAAAACCCCTATGGGTAAAATTGGCTGTCTCTCACCAACAGACCCCCGAATGCCCCTGGGTTTGGAAGCGCCAGCCTCACACCCGTATCCATTTCATATGTGAGTGTCCCCGGGAGTCATTTACTAACACTGATCAGGGTTTAAGGGTTTTAAGTTTCTACAAAGAATCATTTTCTTGATTCTGAATTGAAGAACATTAAGGATGCTTCCTAAGGTGCATGGGGGAGGGGGACCAACTACGGAAACAAATTTCCCGTACGAATTTTTAAACGAATTTACACCACACATGCAGGGTCATATAAGACAATCAAAAAGGCTGACTCAGAGATTTCCCGAGGAGGAAATCATCTTAGGGGCAAAACATTTTCAAATTCGGGGGGAAAGGGAGCACAAATTAACACGGCTTCGTTTCCACAAAATATGTGCAATGGGGGTTCCTATAGGGACCCGCACTAATTATAATTAACGGGCCGGGAGATGGATTTTGATATTTTTTCATGAAAAGATGTGTATCCAAAAAGAACTCCAAAAGATTCACATATACAAAAAATATGAGTATGAAAAAGTATATCGTTAGTCGTAAAACTGGTAATGTAGTTTATAAAACTGTAGTTTGCGGGTCCCTGGCGCCCTTGACGAAAATGGTTGCAAGTTGCACTTTTTCCATGAGTGTGAAAGTAAGGTCTTCAGAACTTAATTTTTGACAAATTTTATGGTCTTGGTAACTGAATGGATTGAGGTTCTGGAACTGAAGGTAATTTTTAGCTATGGGAGCTAAAGGACATCGCCGGATAAGAATTGAAGGAGGCCCTCTATAACCATCATAGTTATAGTTCATCAATTTTAACTTGGTGTTTTACAACTACTTTATCATGAATGCAAGGTGTTTTTTATCCTCAAAATACACTTGTATGAAGAAAAAAAAGGAGAAAAGTCTGAGAAATTTCAGGGGCATGCTCTCACTATTAAAATCTCAATTCACATGGCGCAGTTCAATAGCTTTCATTCACCAGTATATTGAGCAAATACACCCCCTGCATTTTAGTATGATTTATGATACCCAGAACCTGCATGGTCAGCGGTTGTTAACATGTGCCCATTCAAGGATAATGAACTGAGCCCTTGGTAGATTAACATGCCTTACCTCATAGTGTGATATGGTATGTATTATGTAATAGGTTGTTGTTGTTGTTGTTTTTGGCAATTACATTTAGTGTTCAGGCCCCCCAGAAAACAAAAATGCAAAAATGAGGTCTTCCCCCCCCCCAAGAACCAGAATGCCACTCATATATATGTTGCTAAATAATATAACGCACATCCTTGCAAAGCGGCATTGTGGTTCTTGGGGGGGAAAGGGTTCATATTTGGAAATTTCATTTACCCATTGAAGCCTGTATTATAATTTTAAATAAAAGCGACTTTTTGAGAATTTATGTAAAGTGGACTTTTAGAAAACCACGAAAAAGTCAACTTTGAGCATGTCGCTTTATAATGCGAAATGTTTCAAATTCATCCGTTCTCATGAAAACTATAGAGGACGTCATTCATTCCTTATCCGGCGATGCCGGCGATGCCCTTCTGATGGAGGCACCCGCATCATATTTACTCGCTAGGAGGACAGGCGCGGATCCAGGGAGGGGGCGGAGGGGGCGCGCGCCTCCCCTTCTGCAAATTCTTGCAAAATCAGCCCATTTGAGCTAAGCTAGTTACAGCCTTTCAGCCCCCGGTAATTTTGACATTTTTCAAATCCTGGATCCGCCATTGGAGGACGTCAATAAATTCCATCTTACTTATTTGTATTCACCTTGTACACGAAACACTGAACAGAGAAGATGTGAGCAGACATTCGAGAAGAAGAAATTCGAAATTGTGGTCACATTTGCAGTTGGGGAAGATGCAACAAAAATTCCCGGACTAAAAATCGAAGAAAAAAAATGTGGATTTCACATACCTCTTTTTAGTACAGTTGTTTTTGTTTGGAACACTGGCAACCCTAATGACAACATTCTCTGAGCTGACAACACCACAGATGCCACAACACTTATGAGTAATCGAATTCGGAAGAAATGGCAAACATAAGCAATGATTTAAAATCGTATTTATCTGGAAATTCAGGAACTACAACAAATGAGGGATCGACTTCTAGTTCGTATTCCTCTCTAACATCTTGGTTTTCGAAAGGAGAAGATAAAGCAGTCGAAGGAACTGTAGAAAATGACCCAAGTAATGGGTGGTTCAACGAAGCCCAGAAAGATCCATTTTGCCCGTCCTTGGTAAGTGGAAGGCTAGTGTACAAGGGAAGAAGTATTTAAAGGGATAATAATGAACACAAGATTAAGGTGGTCCAGCGAAAAGCAGCTCGGTTCATAACAAACACCTATAACTGGAATGACACAACGTCATCTGTCACAGCCCTTCGTGAACTAGTCCTGATGATCATGACTAGATAGTCTTAACTTTTTTATGTAATACTAGACTATCTAAAGATTATGTCCAAATTTTAAAAGATGATGCCATAAGTTACAATTATTGGAACTATTCGTGAACTTGACCTACCAATTTTGGAAAATAGATGCCTTATTCAATGCCTCGCCAACTTTCACAAAATTATTCACAACTGGATCGATGTATTTAAAACTTCCTCCTAAAATAACAACTATACTCTCTGTCATAATTCCTTTTCTCTGCGCCAAGACTACGCCAGCATTCCCGCCAGACAGAACCATGACAACGCGCAAAGGAAATACATAGATGCGCGTTACACGCAGCAACTCTAGCGTGCGTATGAAGACGCCTATTTCAGAAAAGGAATTGTGGCGGCGACTATAGACGGCTCTCTATCTGAAGATTCTTGGGTAAAATTTACAGAATGGTCCGAATTTGATCGAAGTGGTTGTAAATTGTTCATTTTGTCACATAAATAATTGGTAATTGTAAATAGATTCCTTCTACATAAGAATTACAGAGCTATGACTAGTGACCTCCCATAGATCTGTAGCTCCCAGTCACATTTTGCATCCCAATTATGGAACGAATAGCATAAATGGTGCAACCAGTATATTTTTGGCTTACCACTACTGGCACTAGACAAACAATTTGACATCATTTTTAAAACGAACAGATATCTGAAATTTTACCTAGTCCTCTCCTCCTTATGTACAATTATCATAATGCCATTAACTTAATCAATGGAGGAGTCATGCCAAAATAGTGTGTAACTGATATGACAAAATTTTTGTCTCACATTCTCCAATAATTTTCACGCTTCATGCGAATAAATATTACCCGATTCCACCTTGAAAGTATTCCTTAGAGTGTTATCAACAACAGGATAGTCGTAATTATCTTCATCAACTTTTTATGTGAAATTAAATGAAATTTCAAGACTTGTACTTAAGATTCTGACCGGTGACTAAGTCCTGATTTTGTATTGCCAGGTGCATAAATTAATGAAAGCTTTAGCTTGTATTTAAAATTGGATATTACTGGTGCTAAAGGTAGAAGAGTGTTTAGCGAAAGCACCGGTGTTATATGAAAATTGGAGGTGACATGTTATCAGTGGTCGAAATTTGAAGGCTACACAAAAATGTCATAGCTGATACACATAATGTTTTGGGACTTCACATATAGACTGTTAAAGGCATACTGTTAAAGAAACGTCATGTGAAGTCCCAATTATTGGGACTAAAATTTTACCCCCATTGTGACCGTGAACCTATTTTGGCTCATTGAACTGCAACCTGCAGATAGGCAAACTATACCTTTTTTAATCCTTGAAAGGTGACAAACATAATGGTATACATTTTGATGCGTCTTGACCCTTTTCATATTTTGACCTCTGGAAAACCTCGCCCCCTTAAAAATGGCATATTCCACCCCCTTGTTTTGGTAAACTTTTGATATTCTTCCTATTATAGTGTTCTCTTACAATCTGAAGAAAAATGTTCTTTTAGAACCATTTAGTTTGGGTAAGGCATCATCCTACTATCACTGGTATCGTGCAGCGAATCAAAAAGGTATCCACAAAACCACGCTTACGTTAAAGCCATAATAAAACCGTGACGCCATTGTCATGAATGATTGTTTTTGGAATGAGCAGTTAGGGTAGGTTGAAAAATGTTTGGAATGCAAGAAGGTCGTAAGTTGCAATAGCTGCCATGTTGATATGTTTGCAGCCATGTCATGATGTGCTTCCTGCTCGGACACATACATCACCGTGCGGTATCAAGTCACCAAGTCTTTGTTTCCTAGGGGTGTGGCCATTTTGGGACCCACTGATAAATTCAAAGGCGATGGGAACAAGTACCTTAGGGTTGGGTTGAGTTACGGTGAAGTTGGTTTAGGGTTGAGGGATAGGGTACTAATAGGGTTATGGAAATTGTACTTAAAACAACATCTTTTGATTCACTTGATCTTAGCGTCGTTTTAAAGCTTTATACTCCCATTTGGACGAGTGCGTAGCCAAAGCCGGCTAATTTGAAATGGCAATTGTCTTGGAGTAAGGATGTTGTGTACGTATGTATGTGTGTGGGTGCTGTGTCTGGACACAAAAAAGGTAAACATTTTCGATAACTTTTTTGCCCAAGAGAGATAGAGTACCAAACTTGATATATTGTAGGCGGGCACAAGCCCCTCCAAATATGTAATCCATTCCCCCAGGGGGGTCCTCCCCTGGGTGGACAGGGGGGTGGGGAAATGTCAAAAAAGGTTGGTTCCAAACCATTTCACAAAAAAGGTAAACATTTTGCCAAACTCTTTCCAAGATGAGCTAGAGTACAGAAACTTAGATATTGGTAGGAGGCAACAAGGCCCCCCCTATACAAACCTTGTAATCCATTCCCCCAGGGTCCTCCCCTGGGTCTACAGGGGGATGTCCAAAAAAAGGTCAACATTTCACAAAAAGGTAAACATTTTGCCATCATAAATTTTTTCCAGCTGAGCTAGAGTAGAGTACCCAAACCAAAATAGATATATGTAGGAGGGCACAAGCCCCTACTAACCATGTAATCATTTCCCCAGGCGCCCTCCCCGGGGTCTGACAGGGGGGATGGGGAAATGTCAAAAAAGGTCAACATTTCACAAAAAAGGTTACTTTTGCCATAACTGTTTTTTCCAGATGAGCTAGACTACCAAACTTAGATATATTGTGGGCGGGCACAAGCAACTCTAACTATGTAATCCATTCCCCCAGGGGGGTCCTCCCCTGGGTGGACAGGGGGGTGGGGAAATGTCAAAAAAGGTTGGTTCCAAACCATTTCACAAAAAAGGTAAACATTTTGCCAAACTCTTTCCAAGATGAGCTAGAGTACAGAAACTTAGATATTGGTAGGAGGCAACAAGGCCCCCCCTATACAAACCTTGTAATCCATTCCCCCAGGGTCCTCCCCTGGGTCTACAGGGGGATGTCCAAAAAAAGGTCAACATTTCACAAAAAGGTAAACATTTTGCCATCATAAATTTTTTCCAGCTGAGCTAGAGTAGAGTACCCAAACCAAAATAGATATATGTAGGAGGGCACAAGCCCCTACTAACCATGTAATACATTCCCCCAGGGCTCCCTGGGTCTGACAGGGGGAGGGGAAATTAAAAAAGGTCAAAATTCACAAAAAAGGTTAACATTTTGCCATAACCTTTTTTTCCAGAGAGATAGAGTCCAAACTTTGATATAATGTAGGAGGGCACAAGACCCCACTAACCATGTAATTCATTACCCCCAGGGTCATCCTTGCGGTTGACAGGGGGTGGGAACTGTCAAAAAAAGGTCAACAGTTCACAAAAAAGGTAACCATTTTGCTATATTTTTTCTAGATGAGCTAGAGTACCAAACTTAGGTTATATGTAGGAGGGGACAAGCCCCTACAACCATGTAGATTCCCCCGGCGTCCTCCCTGGTGGGGGGAAATGTTCAAAAAGGTCAACATTTACCCAAAAAAGTCAATTTTTTTCTAGATGAGTAAAGAGTAGCCAAACTCAATAATTTTAGTCTATAGACGAAAGTGTTTAGAACTATGCCTTTGATTGACTCCTAGGCGACCGACTAACTGCCCGATATGGAGTTTGTCGAGTTGGGTCCAACCGTCCAATTAGCTTCAGGTGCCTTCCATGCAGGGGCAGGTCTGGCTTATGGCATTTTTTGGTTCTCCACTTCTTGCGTCAAGTATCACTTAACAATACACATGTACACCCATATTATTCAACGCTCCAGAGCTGCACATACCCCTGGGGAGAGGGAAAAGAAATCCGTCATTTCCCACCATTAGGCGGTTGGTATTAAAGATTTTTTTTTGGATGAGCAGCTTTTTAACACATAGTGCAGTGCACAAACAGTAGTAAACCAAGTAACAACTCAGCAACCAATATGCACTACATGGTAGTTCAACAAGCAGTACGCCGTGCATGTGAATAAGTCTTCCAATTTTTGATGCCCCCAACACCCCCCCACTCCCCCCCAAAAGGACGGAATCAAAATAAAATATTCATTTCAGTTTCAGGTATCAATAGTGAAACACCATTTTACTTCGTCATTGTTTGTTTCAGAGCAAGAGACAGAGAATTCTTGGTTTCATGATATGTCTTCTAGCCGGTGCCATATGCTTTGCGATGTCGCTGTCAATAGCACCTTTCATTTTGCTGCGGGCCAGGAAGTTTGCACTTCTCTACTCACTTGGTAGTCTCTTTACAATCAGTAGGTAAGTATAGACAGGGAACTCTTATGTTATGTGATGTGATTTGGAAAAACCTGTCAGTTGTCACACTTGGTCAGCCCACTGTTTTGAACCAATCCCATAATGCATTGCAATCAGGGTTATTGCTAGAGTGTCAGTCGGTGGGAGCAAATGCCGGTCATGGCCGACCGCCGCTGACCGGTGTTGCTATATTCCTGATTGCAATGTGCCTATACTGTACTGTACTGAACACATGTCAGTACTTAGGGATAAAAGTGTTCAAGAAGTTTAAGAACCACAAGACATTTCATGATCATGATAAAAATTACCTAAGTACTAGCCGTTTGTGGTTCAGGGTTTTTATCCCCCTGACATGAAAAGCAGAGGGGGATATTGCAAGGGCACGCATGTCCGTATGTGTGTGTGTGTGTGTTCCAGTTTGGTTAGCTTTTCTAACCAAGGTTAGGTTTTTGTTTTTCAGGTATCCTTCGAAAAGTTGAAGTCCGATTGAAACCATGCAGACTTAGGGTTAAGGTGCAATAGGGGTTCCTTCATATGGGCATGAAGTCAAAGGTCATGGACCAAGGTCAAAGGTCATTTGAGGTCATGTTCCATACTGCCATCTTGCCAGGGGGATGATGCAAGTTTATTTGCAGTATTTTTATGTGTTACGAATACAATTTTGTGGGATCACATGACCTTATTAAGGTAAAATTTTCCACCAAAATGGGTGCATTGTGGGATATATACCCTCTGGCCAGAATTGTGAGCATTTTTAGGAGGAAAATGAGGACATCTAAGCAGAATGCACCAGCATGTGAGAGAAACTCTCAGAGGTTTTGGGCATGGAGTTAAAGGGGATTACCACGCTAAGTTTTTTTTTAACATAATAACTGGGTCATTGAGAGCGGGTGTGTGCTGGAATGCTAGAATTTTAACAGGTTATAAAATGTGTCTCACAAAACGTCACCCTATTTTAAGCGGAACAAAATTGTCAGCTGAAATGCTCTTCGGCATTTGAATAAACAATACAATCGTGCAGCAGAGCCATTCATATTAGAGTCACTCAGTGCCACATGCATTAAACTGACAATCAAATTTCCCACATAAAATCAATAGAGACCTTCAATGTTGTAAGCTAAACAGGGATTAAAAATGTGATGTTGGGCAGGTGGGACTTCAATTCTATTCTTCACTTGCAAAAGTAGACAAAACAAGTATGGAGTCGGGTGAATATTAAAGGAGGATGGCCCGATTTAAGGATATGAAGTTTTCATCTTGATAGATTGGCTTTCACCCAAAAACCCCACCTGTAAAGTTTCGCGCCGATATTTCAATGCGTTTTCATGTGAGAGCAGGAAACGTGATTTCGTAAGCCCCATAGAGTACTGTGTAAAATTAATATTGGTCGACCAAATTGGGGTACATTTTCGCTCATTACTTCCAAACCAAACATCCTTTGGCCCTAAGATTTCACAGGGTAAATGAGAAAAATAGTAGCTTTCTTCTGATACCAAAATGTTGACCACTTCCGGTAAAATCTGGGCTTCTGGGGACGAGGCTATTAGGGATCGGGCCATGGACCTTTAAGCAATAGACAGCTGATGACAGAGTTAAATGTGAAAAAATTAATCTAAATACTTTTCAACTCTTTGTACAATTTCCAAAGACCTCCCAATTACACCTACAGTGGGGTACAACTCGGTGAACTTCCCTCCAGTGTGCAAAAAGTTTCCAGTTATTTGTTTTTGCATCTTTTTAGGTCGTCCGATAGGAAAGACCTTATGGCAGCATGATCCGTGTGTCGTCGTCTGCGGCGTCGTCGGCGTCGTGACTTTTCTTGTGAACAAAATATCTGGAGATCTGTACGAGCTACAGGGCTGAAACTTGGTGGAAGGGTGCGGGGTTACAGATTCTCGAACTGATTAAATTTACAACAGTGTATATGCATTCTAAGTACCTAATTTGCATAATTAATTAGCATATTTGACCTATTTTCATGATTTTCATTGACACTTTTTTGTGAAAACAATATCGGGAGATCTGTAAGTCACACAGAGCTGAAAACTTGGTGGCGGGGGGCGGCGCGTTGGTTACGGTTCTTAAACTGATGCGATTTACAAACAGTATATATGCATTCTAGGTACCTAATTTGATAACCTATTAGCATATTTGACCTAATTTTCTTGATTTTCATGACACTTTGTGACACATATCTGGAGATCCGTAAGTCACACAGGGCTGAAAAATAGGAGGGATGCGAGGTTACAGAATCTCGAACTGATTCGTAATACAACAGTACATTGTCCTGGGTTATGGGGACATTGTTCCTGGGTGCGTATAAGACAGGGTCCTGGGGCTATGGGACAATGTCCAGGGGGATATGGGAGATTGTCCTGGAGTATGCGAACACATGTCCTGGGGGTATGGGACATTGTTCTGGCGAGGTATGGGACATTTGCATGGAGGGTATAGAACGACCTTGTCCTGGGGTAGGGGAAATTGTTACTGGGTATGGGACAATTGTCTGGGTATGGGACATTGTCCTGGGGATATGGGAATTTGTCCGGGAGGTAGGGACATTGTCCTGGAGGTTATGGGACATTGCTGGGGTATTGGACATTGTCCTGGGGATATAAGACATTGTCCTGGAGGTATGGGACATCGTCTTGAAGGTAGGGGCAATCGTCCTGGAGGTATGGGACATTGCCTTGGGTATGGGACATTGTCCTGGAGGTATGGGACATGTCCGGAGGTATGGGACATTTGTCTGGGGATGGGAATTGTCTGGGTATGGGATATTCTCATGGAGGTATGGGACAGTGGTCTGGGGTATGGGACATTGGCCTGGGTTATGGGCCATTGTTCTGGGTATTGGGCCCTGTCTGGGGTTATGGGACATTGTCCTGGGGTTTAAGACATTGTCATGGGGTATGGGACAGTGTCCGCGGAAGGGACATTTGTCTGGGGTATGGGACTTGTCCTGGGGATATGGGGACATTGTTCTGGGGATATGAAACATGGTCTGGGGATATGGGACATTGTCCACAGGAGGTATGGGACATTGTCCCGGAGGTATGGGCATGTCTGGGGTATGGGACATGCACTGGGTATGTGACATTGTCATGGGGTATGGGACAGTGTCCTGAAGGTAGGGGGACATGTCCTGGGGATATGGCGATCATTTTCTGGAGTATGGGACATTGTCCTGGAGGAATGGGACATTGTCCTGGAGGTATGGGACATTGTCCTGGGGATATGGGGACCCATTGTCACTGGCGGTTTGGGACATTGTCCTGGAGGTATGGGCCATTGTCTGGGTATGGGACTTGTCATGGAGTATGGGACATTGTCCTGGGGTATGTGACAATGTCCTGGAGGTCTGGGACAATGTCCTGGCGGTATGGGACAGTGTCCGGGAGGTATGGGACAGTGTCATGGAGGTTTGGGACATTGTCCTGGGGTATGGGACCATGACCGTGTTAACATGAATTATTTTTTTAAAATGTGTTATAAATTTATATTGTTATTGCTGACTAAGATAACATTTTAGGTTGCGCATGTAAAAACAAAACTGAAATTGTGCATCTTCAGAAATGATCGAGAACATTACATACATCGGACGACCTATTTGGGACCGCCCTTTGTCCCTCTTTTTTCAAAGGGGAGGTGTGGTTGGTTGCGACCCAAAAGTATATGTAAATTTCTGAAAATGCTCTCAACATTTGCTATTAAACTATATCATTTGCCACATTTCAAGCCAAAAACTGCATGCAAACCCGATATTACTACCTTTTTGGTGTTGAAAAAAAAAATCTTATGATTTTGTTATTATGGACTTAGAATCATTGTGATGCATACTAGGTTATGTGGTACTTTGGTATCAATGGAAAAGTAGGAGGCAAGAGCTTCCACTGGTATCCAAATCATCCACCACTCAAAACAAGATTGGGAGCCCATCCATTGTGACACCATTCTAAGATGGCCCAAACAAAAAAAATCTCATCTTTTATTCTATAGTAAATGTAAGACAAGAGTTTAACTTTTGAAGGCTAGATTCATGATGTTAATTATTTTGTTGAAACATGTGCAATTTAAAAAAATTTCGAAAAGTTTGATGAAAAAAAATCTTGAAAGCTTGAGAGAACTCCAAAAATAATGTATATATGGGTTAAATTTCCTTTTTTACCCATTTATTGTGAAGCAGTTCTTGGTAGTCTATGTTCACATGGAATTAAGTATACATAACACCCAACATGTGTTAAGAGCAATGATTTGTTTATAAATATAATAAAATCATACCCCTCTTTAGGAATAAAATTTTCAATGGGAAGCACTTCTTTCCAAATACTTAAAGAGATTCATGAACATGAATTTCTTGCTACTTGAAATTAAATTTACATTAAAAAACTTAAAAAAAAAAAAAAAAAAAAAAAAAAAAAAAAAAATATTCAAAGGGAAATACTGTTATTATACTTTAGCAATGGAGGGTAAAAAACACTTCAGCGAATGAAACAGAACTATTCATAAACCAGGAGTGAAATGTGCTGAGAAAAAAATGTGCAGTTTTGAATTGATGTTTTTTTTTACATTCCACATGTGGTGGATTAAAGAAAATAATATATGGAAGGTACTTATGTGAAGAAAATTCCCCAAAGTGAGTCAAATTAGTTTTTAGAAACGCTCGGGAATAATTTAATCGAAGAAACGGTACATGTATAATGTACAGAAAATTCCCCAAAGTGAGTCAAATGAATTTTTAGAAAGGATTGCCATAATTTGATGTGACCGTTAGGGTTTGTAAGTTGACCCTTTATAACCAAGACCACTGAATGGCCAAACACCGAAAAGAGCTGTGCCTACAATGGAAGACTGCCCCTTGTCTCTAAACTAGCATACGCCCCTTGTCTACAACTAGCATACGCCACTTGTTACAAATAAGCCATACGGCCCCCTGTCTACAACTAAGCAGACGCACCAGGTACAACGTAAGGACATACGCCCACTTGTCTACAACTAAGCATTACGCCTCTTGTCTACAACTAAGCAGGAAGCCCCTTGTCTGACACTTAAGCATACGCCCCATGTGTACAACTAAGCATATGCCCCTTGTCTACACTAAGCATACGCCCCTTGTCTCACTAAGCATAAGACCTTGTCTACAACAAGCATACGCCCCTTGTTACAACTAAGCATTACGCCATGTCTACAACTAAGCATACGCCCCATGTGTACAAATAAGCATACGCCCCATGTGTACAACTAAGCATACAACCCTTGCTACAACTAAGCATACGCCCATGGGTACAACTAAGCATATGCCCCTTCACAACTAAGCATAGCCCTTGTATTACAACTAAGCATACGTCACCAGTGTACAACTAAGCATATGCCCCTTGTCTACAACAGCATACGCCATTGTCTACAAATAGCATACACCCTTGTCTACAACAAAAGCATCGCCCCATGTGTACCAAGAAGCATATGCCCATTGGCGACAACAAGCATACGCCCCATGTGTACAACTAAGCATAAGCCCAGTGTACAAACTAGCCTCCGCCCTGTCTACAACTAAGCATACGGCCCATGTGTACAACTAAGCATACCACTTGTCTACAACTAAGTTATGCCCTGGTACAACTAAGCATACGCCCCCTGTGTCTCCAAACTAAGAATACGCCCCTTGTCTACAACTAAGCATACGCCCCTTGTCTCACAACTAAGCATACGCCCCTTTTCTACAACTACGCAACACCCGGTCTAAACTAAGGCATACGCCCCTTGTCTACCACTAAGCTATGACCATGTCTACAAACTAAGCATAACATAGAAGACTGCCCCCTGTCTGCTGAAGATGATTGGAAAGAGGTGAAAAATCAGTGCTCTGAAAAAGAGCGGTTCAAAAATGTACCTTCACCACATGCTTTGCACATTGGTTGCATAAACATGCACTGTTCTTGAAAGATGTGCGAAAGCTAGTAACATTAGGCCATAGTATGCTGATGCAGTATGAGTGCCCCATTTTGCAGGTTCTTTTGTGGATTATGTTTTTTTCAATTAGTCAAAATTTAGTTGAGTGCAAATAAAATCAAACCCTGCCAAAAATATTTTTGAAGCTCATAGGGGTAGTATGTTTGGCTGGTTGAAAACACAAAATCAAAATGTTGAAAAAGGTTTCAGTACTTCTAAACAATTGTCATTGTGAAAAATTAACTCTGTAAAAATATTAGAGCAGAAATAAGGAACATATGACCGGGAACATAGCTACCCACTGTGAAATACAATATCCTCCATCCACAAAGACACAGTTCAGTGAGCTGTTCATGTACCTGCACTAACATGAGCTAACCTTGAGCATTCTGGGTATCATAAATCATACTCCAAAACCAGGGGGTGCATTTTCTGAGTACACAGTTGAATGAAAGCCAAGCCCAAGGTGGCGGGTCAAGGAATTCTCTAATAGAGGAGGCACCAAATTTTGTGGCTGCCTTGCGCTCGCTTTCTTTAGGTAGACCCAAAATTTTGTTTTAAGTGTGTGTGTGTGTTGGGGGGAGTGTGTGTACTGCATCGGTCTGGGCATCCACATAGTCATATTACTACACGGCACCCGGTGCCCTGTACTGTCCTTCTGTGAGATCTACAGGGCACCTTGTGTTTTGCAAGAAGTAATGTTTCTACATCTACAGTGCACGTGCCCCTCTGCGCTGCCGGACCGCCCTCGCGATGCCGGGTGTGTTGTTTTTTTTTTTTTTTTTGCCCTCTGCTCAAATTTCACAGCTTGATGTCACGATGTGACAAAATAACTTGAGATGGCATTTGTGTGTGGTGTTACAGTCATTTACTTAATCTTGAAAAATGATAAATTTCTTTCAAAATCTGTGCATGTCACCAATGAAAAGGGATTTTATTTATTACTGCATAGAGACAAATTTTAGCAGTACTCACTGTTATCACATGATCAGGCAAATCATTGATGTAGATACTAAAATGTAAAGGGCCACAATGGGTCCTTGAGGAGCCCCCAACCAAAAAACTTTTTTGAATTCCAATGTATGTTATTGTATTATGTTGAAATCCAATTTTATTAAACGGGATTTTGGACCAGTACCCAAAGGGCACAAATGAAGTACAAATGGCGAAATGGTTTCAAATGGGAGAGGTTGTGTTGGCACAAAAGTATATGCTTTAGTGCGGGAACTCTGTGAAAATTAGAAGCGCTCTTCAATTGGGTGTATATAACGCTTAAATTAACAGTGTAAAATTTCAGGTGCTTTGAGTGAATTTTGGAAGGTTCTGAAAATTCGTGCCGTGGTTTATAATGAGACATTGGAGCACATAAATAAACTTATTTTAATTGTTATGTATAGAGTGATCGGTGTTTTGAAATAATCTATATAAAAGAGTTGTCTGTCTGTCTGTCTGTCTGGGCTATTAGTACATGGGGAAATGTAATTACTGTTTTGGTTTAGTTTTTTTCATACAATTTTGACACCAATGTTTTTCCAATACAGAATTCATGGAGAATCGAAATTATGAGTGTCATTTTTTAAAATGTGTTCTTTGGTGTTTTTAACGGTGGCCAAAATTTGTACAGGGGTAAACAATAACAGTGTTAAAATTGTTTCAAATTTATACAAATAGTGTTCGGTTGCTCATAAGGTTTCTAAAAAGGTATAGTATGCCTATTTACGCCTATTATTTTAGTACAATAGGCTCAAGAAAGTTCAAGGTCATTATTTATAGAATGGTCCGATTTAGTTGAAACTGGTTTTAAATCGTTCATTGGGATATACTTAAATAAGCCCTTTATATAGAGTTTGTGTTCACCTGTTTCAAAGTGAGACTTTTTCAGATATGAATAGTGGTCTCCCATAGACCCTGTGGACCACGGCCATATTTGCCCCTTAATTATCATCAAAACATCATTGACAATGTGACCTTTATATTTTCGGCCTCTGTACAGTAAGACGAACAAATTGGCACCATTTTTAAAACAATCCGATGAAACTGAATTTTACACCGTGAATATATTCAGGAGTATAATTCGACATCGATGAAGCGGCCCCCCAAAATTCTGCAGGCCATGTAAAACTGCCAAATTCGAGCTGCGACATGAGTCACTGAAATGCAAGGAAAATTGTACGCATCTTCCGACAAAAAATGGCAAGAAGTCGATTACGGCGATCGCGTTTTGGACCAATCATCACTTCAACACAAGAAAGGTTGATTGTTAATTCTTCACAAGTTTTGCACCTAAGTTCACAAAATTTGTTAAACAGGATGCATGCCATGCCCATGCCATGTGTTGGATCCAAATCATCTATCTGCGAAGCTTAATTTGTTCAGAAAAAACAATTTTACCTGCTCTTTTGGTGCACTTTCAACAAAATTGGCATTTACTAGCAGCCTCTGTCGAGAGTGTAGCATCCTGGCTTAGAATGTCTTTTAACAATCAGATGACAAGAATCTATATATTTGGTATATAAAACAAATATTGACTGTTTTTTTATTCCGAGCATGGTTGAAACTATAGGCCCTCGTGATCTCGAAAACAGTATTAATGGCCCATCGGCTTACGCCCGGGGCATAGTATGGTTTTGAGATCACCTTGGGCCTATATTTCAACCATGCCCCTCATAGCAGCAATATTTGTATACTAATACCTTTCCTGTAATCCTTGAAAGGTCTGAAATGATGGTATACTGTAAACACATTTTGCCCCCATTTATATTTTGACCCCTGTATAAACCTTGACCCCTACAATACATCCAAGAACACATTTTAAAAAATGACATCTGTGATTTGGGAATCTCACACAAATTTTGATTTAGAAAAACCTTGGTTGCAAGATTGTATAGAAATGTTCACAAAAAATACAGTTCCACATGTACTATTGCATTTGTTATGCTTTGGCATATGTGACATGCTCCCACAAAACCAGGACAAAGTCGCCAGAGTACTTCAGGAGAAAGAGATCAATAACTTTTGAACTGAGCACCACAGGTCAAAGGTCGCAACACAGGGGAACTGCACTAGAAGTCGTAAATGTTTGAAATCTAATATTGGAATCTGTTGTAGGTGGGTAAAACCTACCCTCAAGAAAATATCTTTGTTGCAATTATCACCAAATCCTTTCCATTCATTTTGAACTGAGGATTTTATTTTGATGTTGACCAAATGTGAATAATTGTCTTTGTCTTTTCAGTTTTTCTCTTCTTTGGGGTCCATGGCACCACATTAAACACCTGTGCTCAGCTCAGAGAATTCCCTTCACCGCTGTATATTTTGGAACCATGTTTGCTACTCTTTATTTTGCTATGATTGTAAGTATTCGGCTTGTAGGGATGGGCAATATCACTGTCTGCGATATTATCTCAATATAGTTAAACTCATAATAAACTCACTATAAATGGTGCTCCAGCTAACTAGGAATATTCTTAAAGATCCAATGAGAGATTTTGCGCCATTTGAAGCGATTACACATAGATTAAAGGGATAAGCAGCGATTTGCTAATCCGAAACGGCGAAACATCGAAAAAAATCATAAAAATTCATATTTTTGTATTTTTGTTACTGGCATGGATATGCGAACTTAAACTGCAAGTGGTTGGCTTGAAATCCGTGTATTAAAGACGAGGCAGTACTTTTTGATTCTGTAATTTCTATACGTGCGTATCAAAATTCCGACTTAAGATCAAAAAGGCCTTTCCCGATGAATATCCCAGATTTTGAGCGTGATATTGTTGACCATGATCAATACAAGCTAATACAGTTTGAACTCAAAGACCAACATTTTTGATCTTTGATTATTCTGTACTGATGTAAACCACAATCAGCTGTTTAGTGTAGATTTTGAGACGCCATCGCTGTTATGTCTATTTACGGGAGATGGTATGACAAATTTCCTCAAATACTTCATTTTTTCACTATTTTAGTGGTTTGTTCTACATTAAAACAGTTATATGGAATTGTAAACACTTATCCCTGATTTATAAGTTAAAAACAATGCATTTCCACATTTTTCAATTCTCTCGCATTATCGCTGCTAATCCCTTTAAAGAGACACAGGCACATTTGAAAAAGAGTGCACCCTCTAGATTTTTCAAAATTGATATTTTTGCATGGTTGTAAAGCTTTTATATACAATTGCCCTCATCTGAAATTATTAAGCCCAATCAGTGCTCTTATGGGTAAACAGGTCAATTTTATAATTAATGTCGCCGGCGAAATTAATTCAGCAGACGACTTGGAAATGGCGTGTAACACAAGAAAACATACACTGGAGTTGATTTTCATGGCATGCACCTTGTTTGACCGGTCTGTCACCTTTGCGGATTTAATATCAATGATTACGAGTCTATGATTTTCATGTAATAGACACATTTGTTGATTCAAGTTACGGCAAACTCAAAAGTTAGCCTACACATTCCCTGGATGTCTTTAGCCTCTTCTTAATGTCCCATCTTCTTTGGGGCATGTTATTTTATGTGTAAAATATATCTCTATTTTTCCAATGGCCTAGACTATCATTTGCGAGTAAATTGAAGAAATTTCATATTTATGAAAGTGTGCCAGTGCCGCTTTAATGTCTTAAAAGTGAAAAAAAAAGTTGATTTTGATTTGCTTATATTTCAGTAAAAAACATAGGCTGAATTCTGTAGCTTGTTATTGGTCCCCCGTCAACTTCAGTTGGCGAAGGGGGACTATAGAAATGCCCTGTGTCCGTGTGTGTGTGTGTGAGTGCGTCTCACACGATATCTTCGGATCTAAGCAAGCGTGGGTGTCCATATTCGCAACATAGATGTATCTCATGTAGGCGATGGCTCAGATCCGAAGGGGGTCATGTGTCATGGGTCAAAGGTCAAATACGGTCAAAAATAGGGTTAAATTGCTATAAAACCTTGTCAACACGATATCTTTTGATCTAAGCAAGTATGGGTGTCCATCTTCGCACCATAGATGTCTCCCAAGTAGTCGGTGGATGAGTTTGGAGATAGGTCATTTGGCATGGGTCAAAGGTTAAATATACGGTCAAAAATGGGAAAATTGCTATAAAACTTGTCAATTGTGGTAGGATGATGAAACTTGGTGGGTGTGGTCAACATTCAGTGCCAAAAATTGTTAAGGTCCCTGGTGGATGTAGTCAATATTTGATGCTTATTTTTTTTTCAAGGTCATTCCCATGTGTAAGTGTGTGTGTGAGTGCGTCAATTGTGGTAGGATGATGAAACTTGGTGGGTGTGGTCAACATTTAGTGCCAAAAGTTTTGAAGGTCATTTCAAGGTCATGTGGGATCATTCAAGGTCAAGGTCAAATCTTTAAATCGTGGGATAATGAAACTTGGTGGGTGTGGTCAACATTCAGTGCCAAAAATTTTACGGGCCTCTAATGCAAACAAAGGCAGCATTTTATAATACCTGCCACATGTTTGATCGAGATCTCGATCACTTGAGCACAGTATGTGTTAAGGTCATTTCAAGGTCATGCAGGGTCATCCAAGGTCAAACCACTGTACATGGCTGTATGGCCATGAAACCTGGTGGGTGTAGTCAATATTTGATGCTTATTTTTTTCATGGTCATTCCAGGTCATCTGGGGTCATCCGAGGTCAAATCACTGCAAATGGTTGTATGGTCATGAAACTTGGTGGATGTGGTCAACATTCAGTGTTGGAAATTTTGAAGGTCATTTCAAGGTCATGTGGGGTCATTCAAGGTCGAATCTCTAAATACATCGTGGGATGATGAAACTTGGTGGGTGTGGTCAACATTCAGTGCCAAAAAATTTTAAGGTCATTTCAAGGTCATGCAGATTCATCCAAGGTCAAATCACTGTACATAACAGTATGGCCATGAAACCTGGTGGTGTAGTCAATATTTGATGCTTATTTTTTTCAAGGTAATTTCCAGGTCATCTGGGGTCATCCGAGGTCAAATCACTGCAAATGGTTGTATGGTCATGAAACTTGGTGGATGTACATTTTGAAGGTCATTTTAATGTCATGTGGGGTCATCCAAGTGGTTGTATAGTTCCCATCACAATCCTCCCTGTGATTAAAGTTATGTTACGTTTCCTCCTTTTACTAACGCGAGGGGCGGGGGGGGACCTTTGTGGTTCGAGAACTGCCTTGGGAAATTAGAAATTTCACAATTTTTGTGCCAAAGAAATACTTGAATCTCAACATCACCCTTTCAGATAGGGATATTTTTGATGCAAAGATTTACACCATGCTGAACCATAGATGTAGATGGTGGGCGGTGCAGGCCGCATTCACCCGGCACTCAGTGTTCTAGCCCTGCATTCAATATTCCCGCCCGGCATGCTGGGCTATAATGTTATCTCTCCGCTCATCACAAATTTTGTTACTGAGATATTTCAAAATAACTGGCCAATTTACTCCTAAATGCTGGCAAATGTTATATTTTTCATTGTTTTGCTATATTTCCTTTTCCAAACTCTTCCTTCCGTTTGTATGTTTTCCGTTGTGAAAGAAAAATCAGAACTTCCTCTATGGTTTGTTTTCATCTTATTAACAACACACTAAACATATCTTTATTTTTCTTCCCCAGAAAAAGGTGGTAATACTCACCATTATATGTGCAATTTTCCAGATAATCGCTTTATTTTGGTAAGTTACTTCACATATATTGGGTTTTATATAATGCATAAAAATATTCTTGTCATTTGATTGGTGAATACTACATGACATGACATAAAATATTTGTACTAGTCAGGTCAGGTCAGGTCAGGTCAGGTTTTTTTCAGGTCAGGTTTTCAAGTCAGGTCAGGTTTTCTTGAGGACTGCTACTGGTATCCTGGTAACCAGTACTCCCTGCCCAGGGCCGAGTTGTCGGCGGCTAAACCGTCATCCCCACCAGGTTTCTAACAAAATCCAATGAGATGAGTAGCTGGTTACCCTGGTAGAACTAAAAAGAAGATCTACCTACAAGGGCTTCGGCTCTGGAGAGCTAATGGTGGTCATTCAGCACATTGACGTCAGGAATGGCATCCGGTCAATTATCTTTTGCTCCAATAAATCCTCGCACAGCAGTAGTGCTGTGAATGTGAAGTAAATCCAGCCACCCCCATTAACAGGGACAAAACCGGATATAAAACTTTGGTTTTACAACTACTACTATGTTCTCGATATTTCACAGCAGGGAAAAGGTTGCTATGAAAAATTGTTCCTAAAACATCATGCCTTACGTGCAAGTGAATTGGGTAGCAGATTTGCTGGCCTGAAACTGGCTAATTTGACTTCAAACTCATCTGGTATGATGTCAAATTAAAAAGATACCTTGATAGATTGTCAAAGGAATTATATCTGTTTATGCCAGATATGATCAACTCACCATTTTAGTGGACCAGCGTGCTATTTTTATGCAGCCATTGGTGCAGCAATTGTTGATTGTTGTTGTGCTTGTTCAAACATCAATCCTTTTTTTTGCGTGGAGCACCATGTTTAAGCAGTACCCAGAGAGTGATGGCTATGCTTTGCAGTGCAATATATAAGTGAACCAATGCACTCTCTTTTTCGAAAAAAGATCACATTTTTGCTGATTACCAATAATAAAAACAAGCGAGTTGGCAGATGCTATTTCACATGTACTGAGTGTTAAAAGTTCCACACTAATAAAAATATTAGAACTGTGCATTATTACTGTGTTAAAACATCACACTCGTCATAGCAACTATGGACACCATATTGAAAATGTGCAAGAAACATTGTGGCTGATCTTTGCGACGGTAACACATGCCTGACCAATTTTTTTGTGGTTTGGATGTCTAGGATAATTTTATAGCTTACGTTCGCATGCTAGTCTACCCACTTAAATAATGTGGTATATCGTGTATTACATATACTCAAATAATAAAAATACACTCATCAAATAGCTATCGATTACACTCTCGGTTGCGGGATTATGATGGTATTATAGTGTGATTTTTTAAAATTCATGTCACTTCATTAAAAGTTTTCGACGATTACATTTATTCTGAGAGGTATCCAGGAAAATCAATGTGATTTTTACGTGACGTGGATTAAGGCCAACATTTCTGCATCGCCTCACCTGAAGATTGCCTGAATGACTGTGTTGTATGGCGTGTATGCTATAAATAAGAGAGCATGACTTGTTGATCGCCTCAGCCTTATAAAGCAGAAAATGATGGCGGTTAGAATGAATCATACGGATGTAGTGAAAAAGTAACAAAATATGTCTGAATCAAAGACATGAAAGTCCATTTAAACTTGAAAATATTTGCACCTTCTGCACAAAGTCAGGGCAACTACGATGATCATCAAACACTATATTTACTTAACTCAAAAGGAGATCATGAAATTTAAATTATTTTACCATTTATCTGCAATAACAGAACAGTAATGTATCTACTCCACTATGTCTTCGGCTTTTTAAATTTTGGTATCAACACATCCCTTCCAAATAAAACCATACTCTCGACAATGTGCATGAAGTGACACAGATAAAAAATCGGACTAAAAGATATTTTAAGTTGGCCTTGACAAAAAGAGGTGTTTTTAACAAATGACTTCAGACTCTTCTTCCTTGATCCATTTAAAGCCTTTGGCATGGCAACTGAGCTTTTCATATGAGACACATTGTAGAAGTGTGTGAAAGCAAAGTTGATTCAAGCAACATCCATTCAAACAAAATTGAGGTATTTAGAGTTACTATTGGCCTGTGGAAGATATGCCACCCAACACCATCTGCATATCAATTATATTGTAACAGACTGCCCTCTATAGTCTAAACTGTTTCAAACTCAAGTGGATTCATTATTTTTTCAGTCTTGTAACTGAGCGTGCTCAGAGGAAGACTAAGAAATCACTATTTTTGGGTAGACGTTTCATATAGAAGTCCCATTGATGCAAATGAGGTATTACAATTGATTCCGTCATGCGCTATATGACGTTGTGCAGTAGCGCTTGATGGAATGAATGGCAATACCTCATTGCATCCATGGGACTTCTATATGAATGGTCTACCTATTTTTGTATGTGTGTATGAATGAGGGCATGTGTGGTCCAGTGGATTGGGCCCCCACAAGCTGAAGGTTGTGAGTTTAATAGTCCCGCTGTTGTCAATGTGTTTCGCCCTTGAGTAAGGCGCTTTACCTCAATTAGGCCTAAAAAAAAATTGTTTGATTGGCGTAACATAGAAAAAAAAATAGGGTAGGTAGGTCGGATTTTTTTTTTTATTATTATTTTTTTATGTTTCACATACCAGAACACAAAATATATGACACACATACAAAAACAAATGGCACATCTTCACTTTTTCTGTAACACATCTTTTTATTTGTCGTTTTGAATGTCCTGCAATCCTTTAGAGGACCGAAGTATGACGTCATTCAATTCAGTTTTGCCTTTCAGCCGTTTTCATGACCATATATCAGTACAACATGATGGAAAACCCCCACACACCAAATTTTACCGAAAAAAAATAAAAATATTTAGGTCGGCGGTATTAGATAATTAAAATAGGGTCGGTCGGGTTACGGCCAATCAAACAATTTTTTTTTTAGGCCTTACTCCTCTCTTCCCAGGGTTTATTGGTACAGACATTCAATGTGGCGAAGGGAAAGTAACAGACTCGCTCTTAGATTGGAGGCTGTTTAGCCGATCCCCTTGCAGCCACATTATATGTGGGAGTCCGCAGTGGCGGCGACAGACCTCTTTTTCTGGGGGGCAAACGGGGGGAAAAGTTAAATCTTGGTGGGAGCAAAAGTGAAATTCGGGGGGGCGGTGGCGGGGGGGGCGGGGGGAAATATGAAAATTTTTAAACCCAAGTTTTGGCCAAAAATCGACTGATTTTTTTTGCCCCAAATCGCCAAATTTTGCAAAAAAAATTCCTCATTTTCTTTTCGGATGGGGGGGGTTGCAAATGGGGGAGATAACAAAAAATTAGGGGGGCAAGCAGATTGCCCATCTCTCTTTCCTTAGTGTTTGGGCCTCAGACTCCTTCAATAATTCTTTGCTGGGGGGGGGGGGGGGGTTCGCCACTCCTCCCACACAGCAAGTGGTGTTACCTTCACAGCATTGAATATGCTAGGTAACGATTTTTAAACCTGGGTGGCGTGGAGGAGAGAAGGTGATGAGGTAATGGTAAAGAGACTTACTCAAGGGCACAGCACGTTGGTTGCCAGCAGGGCTCGAACCACAATCTTTGGAGTGTGGGGAGGGATGGGCGCTCTCAACTGCAACTGGACCACACATGCCCTAAAATACTTAATAATACTTAGCTATTATACCATAAATACAATTATTTAGATATTTTGAGGATTTGGGCATGAAGGGAACTGAAATAAGTACTCATTGATCAAACTTTTGGGTTTAATTACAGGTACATTGTGAGCTTCACTCCCAGGAGGCAAATGGACTCTAAAGTAGTTTTTCACCAAAATTTTTCTCCTCGGCTGCAAAAACAACACTATCAAAAAATATACCAGTATCTAGCAGTGTTGGTAATGGACATTGAATGCCTTAGTTCCAAGTGGGTTTGATGTTTGTATTAATTGAGTGCCAGTCGAGAGACTTTCACCTTTTTGCTAGCAACATGAAATCCCACTGTACATATGACCAAATATGAACACAGCACAGTTCTATGCCATAGTGTGCTATCCAGGATAACAGGTGTGTTTAAGTCCATTTGTGAATCAGCAGTGACATTAAGAAAACACTGTAACAGTGATGAATAAGCTTAGCTAGCTTAAAGGGGCATTTCGTGATCCACAACCTCATCTTCCGACTTCCCTAAAAAAATTTATATTTGTGCATTATCTGAATGGTTGGTCGGGTATAGTATGTGTGCCTAATTTTGTGCGCAACTTCAAACTACTCTGGAAGAAATTTGTGATTTCATATTTTCTGTCCGTAAATGGACAGAAATTACAACGCAGTAACCTATGATATAAACATTTGCTCATAACATCAAAACACACTGTCAGAATCAACTGAAATTTTGGAAATATCCTTTTCTCTAGGATATCTTGTGAATCATAAACAAAAATGCTGCTAGGATCACAAAATGCACCTTTAGTACCTTTACCTGGAACAAAGGAAGGGTACCCTAATAAGCTTTGTGTGGTAACAGAAAAATGTTACAAATAATCAGACTTAGTAATTTTTAGGTTTAACCAAAATTGGTGTCTTTCATCTCTACTTTTAATCTTAATTTTTACTCCTGAAATAAAACTCAAATTCATTTATATGAGTAATATAATTTAAAAATGTGTTAAAATTTCTGTAATTTTATGGATTTGTGACCAGAGATTCTCAAATAAACTTTGATGCTACACAGGATATTTTAATATTGAGGAGTTTGTATCACCTGCTATGCCATGAGGAAATTTCTCACCCGTTACATTTAACTTCCACAGTATTTTTAAAGGAAAAAAGGTCCACTCATATAGGACTAACCCTGGTTCAAGCCCAGCTCTAAAGTTCGACTCCTTTTCAGAATACCAGCCATAGTTTTTATTCTACACCAGTTGTACATCTGGAATGAAAGAAATAGAATAAAGGGCTCACAGGTACATTAGATTAAGCCCACATGCTACAGATTCTGCATATAGAACAAAGAATTATGATAGTTTTAAAAACTGCTTTGAAATTGAATATTTACACTTAGAAACCAAAAATAGATGAATTATTACCATACAGAATCACTGCAAGACCCTTTGGCACTCATATTGAAATTCATAAAATTCTGTTTTAAATTAATTGAATCTGGCTTCACCTTTCAGGACACTGCTATTGTTCACTTAATGTTTTGTACAGGAAGCTTTGTTTTTCCTGAAAATAATAATTTTTTTGTCCTATAAATTTTACTTAGTCAATTAAATGCTTCAAAATTAAATTTATCATGCAAGATTTTTACCATGTACACTTTAAAGTGGCATTTTGTGATCTTCAGCCTTGTCCCCTCAACTTATTTTTTTAAAAAGATTTTTTTAATATCATCTGAACTGTTGGTCTAAATATAGTATGCATGCCTAATCTTATGTGCAAATTTGATCTACTCTGGAAGAAATTCATAATTTTGTATTTTCTGTCCATAAACAGACAGAAATTACAACACAGTAGCCTATGGGGCAGCGTGATACAAACATATGCTCATAACATCAAAATGCACCATCAGAATCAACTGAAATATTGGAAATAACTTTTCTTTGAGAACCATAAACAATGAGGTGCTAGGATCACAAAATGCACATTGAAATTAATCGTAGGTGGCATTCGCTGCACTAAATGCAATTTAAAACGGCCGTACTTGATGAAATTAAATGATGAAGTAAGGCCTTTGTTAAAAAAAATTCCTGGGCACCTACTTTGTGTGTCCATTTCAGAACAGATGTGGTCATCAAACAAGGCAGCTAAGAAACTTTTTGACACTGAGTGTTGAATAGTAAGCAACGTAACTAGTTGCAAGTGAAGACAATTGCAAGTAAATTTATTGAACATTTTGAAAAAAAAAGTTTTAAAAACAAAGTGGCAGAAATCTGCCACCAGGGAAGTAGTGCAATTCTCACTTCACAATGCTAGCTGATACAACTTCATGAATATGGAAGGAATGATAGTAATTTAATATCACAGAAGTGTATAAGGAAGAACCAACTGCTAAAGCAATACACTTATCTATCAATAGGAGGTACTTCAGTAGATCAAAGAGTTATGAAGGGAAAAATGTTCATCTTGATTGTTCATTCAGAAAACAATGCTTTTTCTGAATTAAGTTTGATATTTTTCAGTCATTGTAATAATGGCAGAATTCTAGATAAGTAGCACAAAAGTTTTTTTTAATAGGAAACTGTTCTTGGTAGAGGATAATTGGTTTGTCTTTGTTGTGCCGCTAAGGAAAGATAAGTGTACTGCTTGCCTGGGTTATTTTTATACTAGATCTAGTAAGCACATAACTTTCTGTATGTATTTCACTTTATATAAGATCTATGTGCTTGTCAGGGTTATTCCATTTATTGCTGCTGGAATTTTTTTTTTTTTTGGCTTTGTGATTATCTAATTTGATATTGCGTGAGAGACTAACGTTTTCAGTCCATCATAGAGAATGTGTGTAAATGAAACTAAATCTCAAATATCTCCGGAAAACGAAGGGGATCTATGGAAGTTTTTGCATCAGAGGGTCCGTTACCATGTTTTTGTTTTGAATGTGTTTTTTTTTTTCGGGTACTTCGGTGCTCGCAGACACGGAAAAGTGAACACGCAATTGCTATGTACGGTCGCATCCATTTTTCCCACAATGCCTTTCGATATTTTTCCAGTCTTGAGAATTTTCAAACACTGGATTCAATTTACGCCAACTTTTTTTTTCAATTTTAGAAACAGGATTACGTACTTACTGGACCGCTGTACTTGGCTCCACTCAGGTCTGGGCTTTGTGCATGGTATTTTCTCACACCATTCATTTCCTCCACTTAAACTGGAACTTATATGATTCATATTGTTTTCATCAAAATACTTTGAAGGTTAGGTAAAAGTATAAAAGAAAGATTTTTTGTGTCTAACCCATGGTCTTATCCTTATTTTGAGAGTTGACAAACAGAACTTACTCTCTCTTTGGCCATTTTGAGATTTTACTCAAAATAATGTGTAACACCCACAGATTCTTAAAACCTTAAAGGTGCTTGTTCCGATTTATGTCTATTGCGTTCTCTACTTCATATGAGAGCCTGGCACTTGCACATATGCCCCATCAAGTACCGTGGGAAACAAACTTGCGGTTTTGATGGTAGAAGCAAAAATGCATATTGCAAAGCCCTATTCAATGCTATGCTAATATTGATGGTTAACCATTAAAACAGCATTTTTTTTGGTTTATATCTTGGGAATGAAATGGATTTAAGGGCTCAAATTTCAGGACGACGATGGGAAAAATATGGCCTTTCATTTGATATCAAAATCGATACTACTTCCGGGTAAATCAGGGGAGTCCCAAAGACGATCGGAACACGCACCTTTAACTCAATTCAACTTATTTAGCAATTTATTGCATCTCAATGGAGGCCAACAGAAGGCCTTAACTCCGAGTTACATTAAAGTTACAGGAGGAGATTTTTTAGGATACGAATTTCTCTCAAATTCACTGAATCGGTTGTAGACCACCTACCGAGAACGTTTCGAAGGTTTATTAGACAAACAGATGCAAAGAAAACCGCAAACCTTGTTTTCAAACTTGCCTGCTATCGTAATCCTTCCCCATAGAAAACCATGCTTGACTTTCTGACAGAAACTACTAAATCGTCATCTTATTACATAAAGACAGCGTATTCGGCTTATTCACTTCAGGTGTGATCTAATACATTGGTAAGCATTCCAAATATGTAAAAAACGGGGGTTCAAGAAAAATTGGGGGCGCTTCTTCCTGGAAATCTCCTCATGTCTCTTTAAGTTAAGACCTTTGGTGTGTCAACCCTCGATTTGATCAAAGGACAATAATGCATGCTTAATTTGGTTTGGCCCAAATATGTTTATCTATTTTTACAATAAATCAACCCTCGGAGTGTTGTCAATATGAAATATCAGCTGATGTCAACCCATTCACAGGCTTCCAGGCAATATTATACTACACATACTTAAAGTAAGGTGAAACATATTTTTAGTAGGGTTATAAATGAGAATCCTATTCTAGAAGTTTTGGGAAGAAGGTTTGAAGATGTTTTCTATAGTTTGAAGGGTGCTGAAATCAGAATTTTTGGGTCCAACCTCTGGGAAATGTGGGGACTTTGTAAAATAAGGGGGTAAAATTAGTACAGGGGTAAATTTGAAATCAAGTCAAATTGTGTTTAAATGTACACCAATGTATCTTGATTATAAGGATTAAAAAAGGTATAGTTTGTATATTTGTATATACTTGTAAGTACTCGCTCTATTTGTAATAAATACCACAAACACAAATTTGAACATTTTGTGCTCATCTTTCATGTCTCATTTAGCTTAAATAAAAAAGCAAAGATATGTGTGTTGAAGGATTTACTCGCACCTGAAAGTTATCGCAATGCACAATTCACAAGTGTGCACATACTTTATCCATCCAAAATGTGATGAGTACACATTAACACTTTCCTTGGCAATTTATGAAAATAACTGCCACAACCTCAAAATTATTCCAAAAAAATGTTTTTGAAATTTGGAATAACTTAATTTTGTAGATTCAACCCATCGTGTCACCGGAGGAAAAGTTTTGGACAGTGTTGATTAGTTGCCAGAGGAGGCGGAATCTGCTCCTTCAAAATCGATATATAGCCCGATTCACCTGTTTCATGAATGATCTAAGATAAGCTAAGATAATCGGGCCATTCCTGTTGACACCGCCTTTACATAGAGAGTGCCAAGGCTTTTATCACTCAATCTATAAATAATTAGATACACTGGACAAATTGCTACCGAGGTTTTTCTTGCTGTAACTACCAGTAAAAGACCCTCCCAAACAAAATATCAAAAGTAGAAAGGGAGCCCTGGCAAGACTTCATTTGCATTTATTTATGTGATGTAATACGCCCAATTTCACAAAGGGATATAGCTCATAAATGCACAGTTTAGGGAGATTTTCCATTTCTCTGTTAGTATTTGAACAGCTTTGCATGGCTATGCCTTCCAGGTGTAGCACTTGCTTTTATATACAAAAGTGGAAGTGATGGTCATTATTCAGATGGCCGCAGTTTTCCTGCCAAAATGTTATTTTGCATTCAGATGATTTGTCAGACTGCAATCGGAATGGGATATCTTTATTTATCAAATTAATATCAGTATTTATTCAAACACATTGGTCAACTAATGTCGGGGGCACTCCTATGCTAAGTGATGGGTATATGTTCCTTGTCAAGTTGAAAAATGGATCATTTTCGTCCACCCACTCTCTTCAACCCCCCTGGATATCCACGCTCACCGGGCTCCTTTCCCAGGTCCTTTCAGATAAATGTACCCCAAAATACGTGGTCATTCGGCACACAAGCAATGATAAAGTGGGGCCATCCAGTATGAAACTTTAAGAAGGGGCCAATTTAACGTTAAAACTGAGTTAAAATAGGAAGTTGCCTCTTTCAAGTTCAAATTGCCATTTGCCGATGACATTAAAAATTTGCTGGCCATGAAATTATAAAAGTGTTAAAACTGTGCACGTAGGGTTCGAAAATGTTTATTTTGGGTTTCAATACTTTAGAAAGTGGATATTTTATGCAAACTTGTGATAAAAGGTGATAGCAGGAAAGAAGCAAAATGGGGTCAATGAGTATGAACATTTAAAAAGGGGTATTTCCTGGGTACTCATGTAGGACCTCGCATAAAAAGCGGTCAGCATTCTAGAACGTCCCAAGTCAGCATCTCACACCTTGACTGCGAGCTCTAACAGGGGATGTGATATGTGATGCACCATCTTACCAGCATCATTTAGAATGCTGGCAGATAAAGTCACCTACACTCTAAATTGCCAAAGAGACGGAATGAAAAACATGACCGTCGATGCGGAAGAGAATCATCACCTATCTGCACTACACAGGTACCCAACTCAAACTAAAACGGTTAGACTTCAAGTACCTCAGGTCCTAGACTCAAGAGTTAAGGGGCCGTGGCCTGATCGCTAAATCTATCGTCCCCCATACTCCAGATTTTTACCAGAAGTGGTCCAACATTTTGGTATTTGAAGAAACTCCATTTTTCTTTTCGCATTTCCCTTACCCCCTGTGAAATCTTTTGGGCTAAAGGATATTTGGTTTGGAGTTATGATTCAAAAATGTACCCCAATTTTTGGTCGAAACCGTATTAATTTACACATAGAGATCGAAGGGCTAAGAAAATCATGTATTAGCTCTCATCATTTAAAAACGGGTTGAATATCACGCAAACCTCTACAGATGGGGTTTCTGGGGTGGAGACCATTCCTCAAGATAAAACTTTATTTACTTAAATCGGTTCGTCCCTTTTATATATTGTATAATAAACCAACATATATTCAAAATTGCACATATTGTTTTAAAATGCAAATTCGCATGTCTTGCCATGCTTCCCGTTTTTCTATCACATTTTTTTGATATGTTGTTGTCGGGAGGTTTGTACAACAAGTTACAAAGCATAAAACCTTCTGTAGCAGTTTTGGTCGCAGGTCATACCACAGATTGAGTGGACTATTTTGTGTCCTTTCCTTCATTCTACAACCGGACACTCAAAGATCAGTAACATTCAGCTCACCTGTGACATTGAATACCATATTGAAGCAAATACGATTGTCAGAATGTGTAAAAGTTAATGTGTCAATGTGTTTATGTGGACTGATGCCTTGATAAGACTTAGTAAAAGCATTGATTTACTTCTCCTTAACTAATTAAACTACATCCTTTCAAAGATTTAGCCGGAGTTTTAAATTTCCACTAACTGCACATCCCCCTCATTCAATGCCCATACCTCCAGAAAAGTACTAGAGGTGACGCGATGGGTTGAATCCAAGGGGGTGAAGCCCATTCAAAACCAGTCGTCCGTGCTGGGCGCTGACATTTTGAATATTGCACGGAATAATTATTAGTTTGGGTGCTTGTATACACACATAATGTCAATTCGATACAAACAATCCGGCAAAATATCAGTTGTTGGATGTTGGGTGCTATTGGGTGGTTAAATTTTGTCCTACCCATGGCCACACAACGAATGAAATGACACGTCAGTCGTCTTGATTTAAATAAACCGCCTCAATGAATACATCTTTTCACCTAAGCGCGCATTGCATTATGAGAAAAAAGAGTATCTGAGCACAATGATCCAGGTGCACCATTATTACACCTGGCCACCTCTAACACATCAATTTGTATCACTACCGATTAGTGTATATGCAAAGCGGCACCCACAGTATGTGGAAGAAGCGGAGGCAGCCATTGTTTTCTATTGTTGGTACTCTATGTTTTCTTTGTGGTCGGCAAAACATGCGAGACGATGAATTTCTAAAGATTACGTAACGTTTTGCCTCTCTATCTATATAGAACCTCTTTGGTTGAATCTACTATAACAATCTAGAAAAAAAATCGACCAACTAGAAAGCAGTGAAATAGGGGCATGGTTTACACAGAGATCAACATATGAAAGGGTCAGAATGTGTAAAAAAGAACACCAACATGTTAATCACATTTCAATTATTCAAAAAGCGTATCATTGCCTTATCTGCGGGTTGTAGTTAATAAGGCAAGATATTTCAAGGTCAAAATCGGGGTAAAATTTCAAATCCATTGGATCGTTTTAAAAATGGTGTTGAATTTTCCGTCTAATTGTACATAGTAAAATACACAGTATGGATACAATATCTATGACATTTTGTTAAGGTTTTATTCATACACACACATACACGCATGCACGTGCATACACAAAATATTTAATAACATTTCTAAAGTTCTGGTTTTCCACAATTTCTAGACAAAACTGGATTCTGGAAAAAATATATACTTCAGTGCTAGTTGGGTGCATTTTTTTTACAATCAAGCAATTTTTAACAATCAAGCCTCAAAGAGTTCAGTATCAAATAACAGCTGATATCAACCCATTCACAGGCTCACTGGCAATATTGTACCACTTGAAAAGTATTTTATATGTACTTGAAAGTACTTGCTCTAATAAATACGCAAATATGAACTTGTACTTTCTGTAATCATCTTTTCATGCCTCATGCAGCTTTGTAAACACTTCCAAAGCAAAGGAGAGAGTGCATGCCTGGCAGGATCTAAAGAACTTGACACACATCTACAAGGAAAGGCAACACATAAATATGCGCATATTTTAACCAATAACCATCCACAATGTGAGGAGCAGATATTGACACACTTCTTGTTGGTATCTTTGTATGGGCAGTTCAGAGGAAAAACAATGTATGCAAAAGCAACAAACAAAGGAACAAAAACCATGGCGCAAGCAGAATTTTATAGACTGGTTCCATTTCTCAAAAAGTGCTTCCTACAACATGACGAAGGCATTTTTTAGTAAAAGCAATTGGATTAGTGTTTTTAGATGAAATGTTATGCTAATTCCAAATTTTCTGGTCCCCAAGCTGAATTTTGAGAGGAAATGTGCCTAATTAGCATAAATTCAAAATGGCCGCCATTTTAACGTTTTTTTGTACATAACTCAAGATTTAAGGCTTGTAATGACTTCATTCTTGTGTCTATACAAATGTTTTCAGGGTCAAGGAATACAATTAGATCATTAGTTATAGCATTAGGTCAACTTAACAGTTAATTTGCATAAAAATTCAAAATGGGCTGCCATTTTGACATTTTTGTACATAACTCAAGATTTAAGGTTTGTACTTCATTCTTGTGTCTATACAAATGTTTTCAGGGTCAAGGAATTAAATTAGATCATTAGTTATGGTCATGCGCCATGAGTTGGGGTATACAAAATGAGGGTGGAGTTACATTTTCACAAATATTTTTTAACATTTTTTTATTGTATCATAAGAACCAAATTAGGTATTCAGCTGATTTATATTTCATTTTAAAGGGAATTTATCTAGCTTAAATGGTCGCAGAGCAGCATATTCAATTTTGTGCTATTTTTATTACTTTTTGAGTTGTCGTAAATGTGAGGGCAGTCGGTGTCAGAGAGGGTGGTGACTACAGGTGAGGTGCCTACGGATGAGGCTTGTGTTAAAGTCTAGGGATTTTTGATATTCGGGGCTTTTGCATTTATTTTGTTCTATATCTTTGTAACCTTGCCATGTATTAAGATAAATAACATCTCATTTTGTTTGTTATTTATGTGGCATTCATTTTGACCCATACAACAGTTTAAGCTATGATGATAATTGAAGGTAACAAATTAGACTGCCACAAAATTTTGTACTTTTTACATCAAAATTTCACTTTTCCACCCTATATGACACTTGTGGCACCCTATATATGCACATACCGTGCACATACAAGTTGCATATTTGTCTTCCTTACATTTTTAGCTTTACAACAATATATAGTTTTATAGGTATCTAAAAACAATTGATGACTTACTCTCATTTAAGTGTGAAAACGTGTAATATTTGGTAGTTTCAGGCATGTAACACATTTTGCTCCCAACTCATGGCGCATGACCTTATAGCATTAGGTCATGTTGACAGTTAATTTGCATAAAAATTCAAAATGGCCGCCATTTTAAATTTATGCAAATTAATTGTCAATATATGGCATAATACTTAATTGATGATCTAGTTGTGTTTTGACCCTGAAAACATATGTATAGACACAAGAATGAACTCTTTACAAGCCTTAAATCTTGAGTTATGTACAAAAAAGTTTGAGGTCAAAACTCCAAAAAAAGTTTGGAGGTCATTTTGAATTTACGCAAATTAAGCACACTTACCCTAAAATTAGCTTTGGGGACCGGAAGATTTGGAAACAGCATAAAATTTGCATATAGAAACACTATTTCAATTGCTTTTACTCAAAATGCCTTCGACTAGTTTCTTTTTGAGAAATGGAACCAGTCTATTATTTCTGTAAAGGATAATTGATGTAGCTGAGTGCATTATGTTAGATAATTGCGTGAGAGTACAAGTTTGTCCACTGGGACACGCACACGCAATTATCTAACATAATGCACGTAGCTCAGTCAAATATCCGTCATACACTTAGCATGCATTAGTTCAAATACAAAGTTATAATATGAATATGTGTTAAAATTAAGAAAATGTACCGTAGAAAAATAAATAACAACTTCACAAATTAAAACACTGGTGATCAACTTGCCTTCTAGCTCAATCACCTGTATCGATCAATTCGCAGTTGTAGGGATATTGTTTGTTGATCGAGGTTTGTTGATGAGGTTCCATCACTTCACTTGAAAGGCCATGGTGTTTGATGAACCCAAGTAATGATGTCATTTGAGCTAACATAAGTATTCTTGCGGAACGCACACACAAGAGATGAACTTCGAACCCACAAATATTGCCAGTTTTAACTATCCAGTTAGTGAATAGCTAGGGATAGTATTTGAACTTGGATTCTCCAATTAAGGTATGTGGTCCGATCTTTAGGCCTAGTACTATTGTGTATTGTACACACATGTCCACACGGCTATAAAATTGGGTAGTTTAAGAATAATTTTGTATATTGTGGCCACCACCAAAGAATTCTGCAGCCTCAACGGAATAAACTGCATTGTGTTGGCAAGTACTAAATTAATCCCTTTATTAAAGAATAGGATAATGTATCACAACAACAGCATTGAGGGTTTTTGACACAGCTATGCGTGCATGAGTACTTCCCTCTCAATTAAAGCCGGATCATGTTAGCAACATTGTCCAGTAATTTAGTCTTGTTTTCGAGTAGCTCAACCTTGTCAAATGAAAGTAAAACGGGGTAAAACAATTTCAAGGAAACATACCCTGTTTTGTGTGTGTCCTGGAGGGTTTGTAAATGACCACGTTTCACCAATGCCAGTGGCGTAACCATTTGGGGGGGGTGGGGGGGTGTTGGCAACTTTCTGTACCGTCCCCCGTGCGTGCGTACAAGAGGCCATTTCTATATGTTTGTTTTATACCTCTACACCACGAAAGATGGGGACAGGAGGGCGAGGATGATAGGTTGAGGGAGCTTCATGTCAGGGCCGTTTCCCTAAAGTTCTAGGCAGTAATTCTATCTCCCCTAAATAACGCCAATTAGCATATATTAAAATCTGTTCAGTATAGTATAATAGTAATAAGGCCTATGTTGTTTTATATTTAATGGACACATGTGCAGAAACTCACTAATTTTTCAGGGGGCAGATTCCCCTTCCCCCCCCCCCCCCCGCCTCTGGCTACGCCACTGTTTCGATGGTATGGCGGGTCCTCTACGTGCAACAGTAGTTATAGAGGCCCTATATGCCATGTATGGCATGGCTAAATCCTCATACTCGTTACACTATTTTTTTTGGTCAATTTTTAAATATTTTTTATGTCGGGAATTTTCGTAAGGTATTTATAAGAACTGAAAGCGTTGTTTCAACTGTAAATTTAGTTTTAAGTGAAACTTGTTTTTTTTTAATTGAAACTTAGTTTATCGAGAAAAGCTATAAATATTGACTGAAAAGTTTTTCAGACATAATCCCTACGTTTCACGTTTATAATCTGAGTTTTCAAGTGATCATTTTGAATGAAACTGAGATGACAAGGTACTAAATTGGCATTTTTGAAATTTATAATTTCGCTAAGCTTTAAATGATATATCTTTTAGTTAACCTTGTTTTAAACCAACTGAGGTTTTTACTTGAAAACTGAGTTAATTTGAAATATTTTTGAGAACATGGTTTCAACAGTCCCAATCATGGCTCATCGTTAACTCAGTTTTACTCAAATGAATAAAACTTTTTTCCAAAGAAAAAAATCTCGACTAATAATCTAAGTTATGAAAATCTACGTTTTCATAGAAATAACCTATATTTCAGGTTGATAACTTGATTTATTTGGTATAATTTTTTTTAGAGAAAATATGTTTTTCAATGATGGGTACATATTGTCAATTCCCAATTGTAAAAGTTCGGTTTCATATTGATCATAAAACTCACTTTATCACACTTCCATAGTTTTTCCATTTGAATTGTAAAAAAATATATATTATTATAGAGAGAGGGTCCCGGTGAAACTGGGGGAATTGAAAAGCCACTCAAGCACTCCATTTCACACATTAGGATAACTTTTGTCAACCACCCTTAACGATGCTTGATGGACATGGTTGGTAAATCTGTTGTATATTGATTATCCATTGTTGTTCAGAGCATTGTATTTTACGAATCATTCTCCGTGTTTCCAGAGGCTTGTCTGAAGTCACAAGAAGACAGAATGCACAAATTATCAAGATTCTTTGTTTCTCGCCGTGCAAGTTTAATCGACAATCTTTTGGTTGGCGTGGCAGGCTTTATATAATTTGTGCTCTCTGAATCAGATAACATTACTGGAGACTGATTCGTCGGGATATAATGCACTGATCAACAATGGATAATCAACAATACACCGATGCACTAGAAGTGTATAGTGTAGATAATATGTGAGCTAGCAGACATTTGCAACACATCTCAAGTACAAAAGGTTCGAGTGATTAAATATGTTGGCAACTTGATATGGGCCACCGAAACGCGATTCTGAAGTGCTGCAAATGGTGCCTTAAGGAGAGGGGGCCAAGACAAAGATTGTACAGGGGTCAATTTTTTTAAATTGATCCAATCATGTTGAAAAGTATACCACGTTATGTGTCTATAAGGATTCAGAAAAGGTATAGTTATGTAATAATATCTACATCCTAAAGTTTCAGAGTTATTGGCTAAAAATAGCAAAATTCAACAAAAAGGGCCAATTTTAATGTTGCTCTGATTTGGATAAAAATGTGCAAATTAATGGTGGCGTTCGATATGATTAAAATAAGGAGTGGTTTTGACTGTCTTAAATGCTTAGTTACCGATGTAGGGGCACAGCTCAACGTCCATTGCATTCAATGGGGCTTGACCTTGTTCCCCCGTACTTGGATAACTAAGCATTTGAGAGACTCTCAGTCTCAAAATCACTCCTTATTTTAATAAACTCCTCCACAAAATGAAGAATTTCTTGAAAACCTAACCATTTAAGGTTAACCAGTTTGTCGCATGATAGCGAGGAAATGAGAATTTCTTGATGGTGTGTTTGTGCATGATATTAGAGGCAGTTTAATTAGAGGTGTGAAACCTGAATGCTGGGCATTACACCGTTGGTTTCCGAGGACGGTTGGTTCAGGCATGGCAATTATCAATGGATTAATCACGGGATTAATCACCGGATTAACTGCATGAGTGGTTTTGCGCCACTGTTAATCAACTTCCATTATCAGGTTACGCGTTTCGCTACAGCAGAGTTGTTGAGCTGCAAGGAAACCGTGTCAATCCTGAAACTATCGTTTCACTTTCACTTGTATTTTTTTTATATTTGGGTTTCGTACATTTTCTAGACAAAACTGGGATTCTGGGAAAATATACTTGACTGTAAACAATGGAAAGGACATTTTGGGGAAAACACATCGAAATTAAAGTTGAAATTCTTATAATTAGCAAAGAGAAACTGCACTTAAGATCCGAGTTAATGTGAAAGAATTGGGAAGTCCTGCAACAAGTGAAACTAATTCCAACTTGAGCTCTCCAGCGATTCAAGTGAAAGTACGACAGCCATACAATGTTTTCACAGTAATTACAGAAAAGGAAGGTTTGAGATTACCATGAAGAAGTGCCAGAAAGTTGCAGTCCGAAAGGCATCCGTCCCAAGTGTGAGACTAGATATCTTGTGTGAGTTTCAAGTTTGGTGCCTGATACGACTCTTATTCTTAAAAGAGGTGGAGCCAGAAGAGTGGTGGAGCCACAGAAAGAAGTTCTTATCAAAGTCATGGAAAGATGGAAAAAGGTTTAACCTCTGCCCAAGATGAATCAAACAAGGATGATGAAACTGCTACTCCTAAGAAGCAGTTGGCAAATCTCAGGGTAGCTGATAAGGTAGGAGAAAACGTCCCCACACTGAAAAACCATCCCTGAAGATTTTGGCAAGATTGGACAGGCGTTGATCCTGGTGACGATTTTTTTGCAGAGTGGTGGAATTCAACAATATTACTTACTACCCGTATTGATTAGAATAATATTACACGGCACGTAGATGCCCGGCCCCCATTCGTCAAGGTACCATGTCGCTTACACAAAACAAAACAAACCAAAACAACAAATACCCATACAAAACACTAATTGCATTCAAAAAGATAAGTCTTGGGTTTCTTAAAAAGAATACAAAAGTTGCATCTAATTGCAGCACGTAATGAGTTTCTTGATCTTGCAGCAGTGACTTGGAAACGCTTGTCACCAATAGCTGTGCTGGATGAAGGAATTGCAATCCAGGTCTTATCGCTGGATGGTATGAGGTATCTACTAGGATTATACTAACTGAAAAATCCATTCAAAGATCCAGGAGCTTGACCATTAACGTCTTAATACGTACAAAAATTATTTTAAAATGATCCGATCATAGCAGTAGAGGGGTGCATCCACTCTCTTACCGCCAGCAAAAATAAATGAGCTGCGCATTGGTTTGCAGCTTTGAATTTATGGTCAGAATTTTTTAGATGAAGGCCTAGTAAACAAGCCTTAGACAGTAATCAAGTTTTGAAGTAAGTACTGCTCCTTCACCGTAACTTAATGACAGGTGTTTTTGTCTAGGTATTACGGCTATCCGGAGATTATGAAAGTAATGCACTTTTTTGAAACCTTTTCAATGTTCTTGGATTAGATTGAGCTGCTAAAACATGAGACAAATTCTGGACAGAATCACCACACACTATGCAGACGACTATTTCATTTTTGGAGTTCGTAACGCCATTAATTCCCTTTCGTGTTTCCGAACATTGAAGGTTTTGAAACATTTATGCCATAAATTAGGTGTCCAATTAGCTACTAAGCAATCTGTGATCTCAAACAAAATAGTCATTACTGTCTGTACATAGATTCGATGAGAGGTTTATTTCATTCCACTGATAGAAATTTTGCCAATTATCTCAAAGGTGGCAGAATGTACGTAGCACCACAAGGTCACTTTACGAGTTATTATAATACCCTTAATGAACTCATGTCCTTGGATGTATGTATGTAAGGCTATTTCACCTGGTAGACCCTTTGGAGAAGGTTGATAGATTTGACTAGAGGGCTATCAAACCGCCCCCCCCCCCTGAACCAAAGTTAGGCTAACTCAGGGGCTGGCTAAAATAACAAACGATTAATTTTTTAAATATGTGAGTGCTGTTTTTGTGGCACTAAAATGGAGTTAAGTTACCATCACAGCACAAGTTTGTGTGGGGTGAGTATTTACAACTACAAACACTCGAAACAAAGGCATTTTTCCAAAACAAAAGTGAGACTGAAACCACCGTGTTTTAACAAGTACTCAAGCGTTGGATTTGCCACAACAAGAGAGATGTTGGCCTGAGTTCTAGCCATTCGGGTCCGTTCACCCCCCCCCCCCCCCCCCCGGATCTGATGGCCGCAACCGGTGTGTTATTTTAGAGGAGGAGGTGGGACCCAGGTCAAACATCAGCGTTTACCCCTCACTACAGAAAAAAGGTTGACACCTTTGGTAGTTAGTATGGACCATCTACATCAATGCTTGTAGTAGTACTCTCAATTGTGGTATCACTTTTTCAATTGTACAGCAGTCAAATTTTTAAAATGCTCATCGTGTTGAAATGTATGCCCTTTTGTCCGTTAGTATAAGGATTATAAACATGTAAGTTTCTACCACCTACGACATTGGTTTGGAGTAATAGGGTCAAAATGACAAAAATGGTTCAAAAGGTCAATCTCAATTGACGGGGTCAAATTAAAAGTTACTCTGATTATTATTTTAAATACTTGCACATTATTGCCGAGGTAAGAGGATCCTAAAAAGTATAGTTTTTGATTATGTTAAATGTATTACGGAGGATAAGGGTCAAAGAAGGTAACACCAATTGGATTATGTGCCTATGACCTATTGTCCCATAACTGGAACTATGCATTGCAAGCTGGGTACAAACTATTCCTTTCTTTGCACATTAAGGCTAGATGAACTTCTTTCAATTTTAGCACAAATTGTGAGCAAACTTCTGATTTTGACCACTGTACAATAGAAATTGATCCGTTTTACCATTTCAGCCATTTTTACCCTATAACTCCCAAACCAATGGTCAATGATGGTACAAACTATACATTTTTGGAATCTTAGACTAGACGGACAATATGGCATACATTTCAACATGATCGGAGGTGTCATTTAAAAAAATTTGACCCCTATGAAAAAGTGATACACAATTTGAGGTACTACTACAAGCATTTGAGGTAGAGGGGTCCATACTAATACAAAAGGGTCAAACATTTCTGTAGTGAGGGGTAAAACGATGATGTTTTGACCTGGGTCCCCACCTCCTCCTCTAAAATAACGACACCGTTGCAGGCCAGCAGATCTGAACGGACCCGAATGGCTAGAACTCAGGCACATCTCTCTTGTTGTGGCAAATCCAACGCCTTGAGTACTTGGTAAACACGGTGGAGTTTTCAGTCTCAACTTTTGTGTTGACCAAATGCCTTTGTTTCGAGTGTTAACATTTTGGGACAGCCTGTTTCACGCTGCCATTGAGAGATACCCTGCAGAGATTGTTTTGCTATGTAGTAGCGTTTTTGCTATAGTCGTAATTCTTATAGACAGACCTCAAAATGCGTGACATATTGAAGGTTGTTCAATCTTTCACATTGTCGTAAAGTCATGTTCTTTCGTGCAATAATTATCTAGTGCATTAGCATTAAACCTTACTCGAGTCAAGGTGACGTCAGTGATGTTATGCAGTAGTCAAGCATTAATACGCGGGCGTTGATTCAATGCGTGGCCATTGGCATACACATTTTGAATGAAGAAACATATTTGATTCAACTCTTTAAATCACTAAATTAGTAAAACATGTTAATTAATTCAATAAGGCAATAGTATTTTTTTCTCAGAAAAAAAAATAAATTTGGACTCTATATAGGACACTGGGAAATGGTCCAAAACACAAAGACACACGTCATTTTGAAGAATTTTTTCCTGAAATTATTATGGACAAATACCTCTTTTAGTCAGAAATTTCAGGATTTTTTTAAATCACAAAAAGGGGGCACGGATCTTATGTGCCTGCTGCTTATAAGTTTACCTCCGGGGTTTACCTACGTTTACATGACTTATCCTTTTTCTCTGTCATGCTTGAGATTGAAGCGCACATGTTTTCTTTCCGTTTTATTTCATCAAAAGTCAAACTATGATATCAATCTCACCTAAATACGATTTGAATGCGTTGACCACCCAGGCACTGACTGGTACGTGATAGACTATGGGCTATTTCTGATTTCAAGCTGATTGTAGGCGTAAAAAATGCAAGCCCGTGGGATTATCTCAACGTGTTGTGGTCGTATACGTTGATTAACCATCGAATAAATTTGACGAGTTGAGCGGATCGAGCGTAAATCCTGCCAGACTTTCAACTGTAATTAAAATACCTTGGTGTATCATGGATATAGGACGGGAAAAGCAATAGTTTTTTTTTCAATTGCACAGAGTTAAAGCTTGAAAGATTTCTTCATTAAAGACACTATCAGTGATTTGCTAAATCAGAAAATCAAAAAAATCATCAAAAATCAGATTTTTACATGTCTGTAACAAGTACAAGTACCCTAACATACCCTGCAAATGATAAGGCCAGAAGCAGCCTAATAAGGACAAAATCGGATATTTTAGTTATAACTGTCCGTACGGACACTTACTACAACACATAAGTGAATGGAGATTCGTATCTTTGACCGCTGCCTTTTTCTTCCTTTTCTGGCAATTCTTCAGTTGGAAAAAGTAACTTATGAGGATTCTACAGACTTATCCTACACTCTTAAGCTATTTCTGCAAATTTCAAATATTTTTACTCTTTCGGGTGAATCACTGATAGTGTCTTTAAGTGAATTTACATAGGGGGATGGGAGGAACAATTTGGTGCCATTCATCAGTTTCATATTTGAATTGACTGTTGTTCTATGTATATCTTTGGATGACCTTGCAATAGAACATATTTTTTTGTTAAAATGCCTTAAATTTACAGTGCCTCTTTGAACAAAATGCCTTAAATTTGTAGTGCCTAATGTTGCATATGAGAATCTTTTCTGTAAGACATTAATCTGCAAGTAAAATGAGTTTTAATTTAAATTATAAGGATTAACAATGATGAGACATTAGCACATCTGGATGTTTCTGATGCTTTTCTAATGTTACCATAGTTACCCGTACATAAACCTGCATAAAACCTACACAAACATGTGTTGAAAATGATAGTTTATCTGACATTTGATTTCAATTCCAAGGTTTTTTTCAGTTTTCAGTTCCCATAAGCCAATGTGAGAGGTCAGAGATGATAATATGTACTGAAATTGGTCTGTATTTATAACGCAGAGATTGTCTTTTCTGAAAATGCTTTAATTAGGGTGCAGGTAATGTGTACAATGAGTTCCCATCAGATGCATATGTGAATGTTCCTTTTGAATCAAAGCTAGGAAAAAGTAAGTAAAAGTTTGCATAATTTTGTTGGACTCTGATAAGTACTACAATGCTTTTAAATTGATCAGGAGAATTGTATGCAAACTCTTTAGAACATTTTATAGAGTTTTAACTTTTCGAAGAATATTTTTTATAATTTTTTAAATGATCAAGAGAAACTTTGACCCAAAAATATTCTTTCAAAGGTGCCAAATTTCACTCTTTTGGATTGGGCCCTGTAGTCACTCTAAAAGAGTAAAATTCACTCGTTTGCATTTAAAGAGTAAAGAATGTGTTTGAAGTACTTTATTCTACTCATAAAACCTACACGGATTTACAAGTACCTCAAGCGTGTACATATTTCAAATACCGGTGTAAAGAAACTGAGTGTCCCCATGAGAGAGTGTCCTAGCTACCATAGCAACATGTACGGAATAAACCGTGACCTTGTAGACGAGGACATTTGGGTACAGTGCTGAAACAAATGATGCATACAGCACTCAATGGAGAACACAATAGACAAATGGGTGGTACGACACTCAGTCACACGGACGCTGTAATATATGACACCGGCAGTGGTCCTGTTTGATGTAACACCACAAAAAGAAAACGTCTCTGTTAAAAGTAAAGACTGGAATAAAGAAAAAATAATTCTTGGGGACATTTTTATTTTAAGCTGACGTTGAAAAGTTATCCCCATTATTTGATCCGACGACGTTATTTTGATATCGCAATCTCAGAAATATAGTTGAGATGAGATATGAGATGTAGGATTAAGTATTAAACCAAAACATAACTAGTTGTGCCATTCCAGGTTGCCAAAAAAGGAGAAAAAACAGGTAATATTCACGCAAAGTCAGTTGAAGGAAAGCAACAACACAAACAGACATTAAAACAATTAGCAAGCAATGATATCTACCTTGAGATTTATATTTCACGTTTAAAGGTATCATTTTCATGATTTTGGCAATGTTAGTGTCTTAGGAAATAAATCTTAATCTACCTTCCTACCCCATCTCTGCACTGATTCCATTGAAAATTAGTTTGTTCTTACGTGAGTTCTTACAGACACAACACCTTTGCCACGTTCTGAGCAAAAGTGTGGTCATTGAAGGGTGTTCATCCCTCATTACCAAATATTGTGAAATTATAAAACCCAAAGCCCATAAAAGGGCTTTTTAATGTATTTCTTTTTTTTCATATATTGTAAACTCCCTTTGAACAATCAACCCCAAAAATTTGCTAATGATTACACTACTGTACAAGGAGCTCCATGGTTAAAGAGAGAGACACTGGCACATTTTAGTGCGCCCTCAAGATTGTTCAAAATTAATATTTTTGCATGGTTGTAAATCTTTATATACATTAAGCACAAATCAGCGCCCTTATGGGTAAACAGACCGATTTTGTAATCGCAGACGACGCAATTCAGCAGAGGCGTTCAAAATTAGGAAAACACACCAGAGTTGATTCCCATGGCATCCACCCTGTTTAACCGATCTGTGACCTTTGTGGTTTTAATATCAATGAGTACGAGTCTATGATATTCATGTAATAAACACTTTTGTTGATTAAAGTTACGGCAAATTTAAAAGTTAGCCTACAAATTACATGGACGTCTTTGGCCTCTTATTAATGCCTCTTTCTGTTTTTGGTATGTTATTTTTATGCGTAAAATATATTTGTATTCTTCCAATGGCCAAGACTATCGTTTCCGAGGAAATTGAAGAAATATCATCTTTCCGTCACATTTTATACTTACCTCATTGAGTACTTCTTGGCTATTTCCGTATTACCGAGCTCATCCCACCCGAGAAAAGAGTTTTGAGCCGTCCGCCCTCTAACGGCGGGCAGCGGCCTTGTGACAACCTTTAACCCCAGTAAATTTCCGGGTGAATCGCGGGAACACATTTCGCGGTTTTCGTATTATAAACCGAGCGAAACACTGGGTTTTTTTTAGTGAAATGCCATACGAATTTTTAATTGAAGAAGAATCACCACAACTCTACGCTTTCTGGGGAGCCGACCTTTTTTTTGGCCAGTATCTTCTCGGTAAGTGAGTCTGCACGGGTGCAAATTCTGCACCGTTGTGTTAACAAATGTGTATCGTAACCAAGCCTGACCCTGCGGATCGCCTCGGGCGACAGTCACTCAGGTACAGGCTTTTATCATTATATTGTTAGTCTTTGAGTGCTTTGGGCACCGGGACACAATATTGCTTAAGGAAGCAAAGTGCAGTCAGAGATTACAATTGAACTAGTAATAACTGAACTAAATTTTCGTATGCTTATATGATTTCATGATATTCGTATGATGACAGTAGTATAGCTGAAGTTGTGCATTACATAAAAAAGTTTAAGTGTATAAGGTTTCTATGGATAAAGACAAAACCCGATCTAAAAACCCTGATCCTACCCCTACTAGTGGAGGGAAGAGTAAGCCATCAAGTAAATCTAAAAGACTTCAAAATCTGATAAGCATGATAAAGAAAAATCAGAGAGTCCAAGTAGTGGCTTCCGGGACAAATGCACAATCTAGGCCTCCCCTGATGTCAACAGGATCGAGCCATGGCCGGGGAAACTGATATGACCCCTATGTTTAAGGCTTTAGTCGAAGAAAACAAAAATATTATGGCTAATATGATGCAATCTTTCAGAGAGGAATTTGCTCATTTGTCTCATCCAGCCACTCATGTTCAACCCAAAGGGGTTAATGAAGAACATATGGGCAAAGGATCGGGTAAATTTGATTACGATTACAAAGAACAAGATGACTCCGATAATCAAGGTCCATCAGGTAATCCAAATGACTCAGATTACACCCAAACTATGAGACAGAAGGTTTCGATGAGGATGATGGTAACCCCTCACAAGACGAGGATTAGAGATTCTAAGTGAAGTGGTAAACTGTACCCACAGTAGATAAGTCGGGAGATATTGAATGGGTACCAATTTTGAATTTTGAAGCAACTCCCTCAATACTATGGTGGCGAACTGTCACTAGCCCAAGCTAGCTGTCACTAGCCCAAGCTAGTGGAAACCATACTTCTTATGTTTCAAGCTCCTTTCAAATGGGGAAAAAGAATCCAATACCTAAGCTTCCATTGGAAGGGGAAGTTAAGGATAGGTGGGACACTGTTGAAAAAATTATGAAGGTAATGTCTCCGCCTTCAGAGCTTCTGACAATCACAAGTTCCGTATGTATGAGTCGGAATTTGACAAGTATTGGTGTGTTCCAACTATCGACCAAGAATATAAGGCCAAGGTTGAATTTGACTCCCATAAATCAAGCAAGGGGTTCCAAGCACAGCAAACAACCGATGTTTAATGCTATGAATACTATACTTGAGAATCCAAATAGGTATGAGCAAAGTGAGATGCTTACCTGATCAAGGGCACCATGAGATGTCTCCAAACGACAACTCATAGTGCCATCAGAGTGACCGCCCGGTCAGTCATGGCACGGAGAGAAATTTGCCTTTCCCAAATTCACTTGAAAGACTCGAATGCCTCGAAGGAGCTCATGGCTTTACCATTGAGTGCAAACACTTGTTCCAAGAGAAGTTTTCTGAAACCATGCACAAGTATGCAACTTTCTCCCTTGAAACATCTGACTATGCTTCAACGGCAGGCCAGAAATCCCCTTACAACTCTCAATCTAACTCTTGTCCTGCTTCAAAGAAACAGGCAACAGGTTCAGGAGGGAGTCAAAAACCTTCAGATATTCAAGTTCAGGTTCAAGGACGAAAAAGGTCTTTAAACTTTAAAGATACTAACACATCTAGACCAGCAAGGGGCCGTGGCACTGCACTACGTTTTCAGTTTCAAAGGAAACAAACAGGAAAATGTCCTCTGCCAGGCTATCAAACCTGACTGTTTCTCAGATTCCAAATCCAAACATCCCAGTAGGGGACTTCAAGAGTTTGCTCACAATTCGATATTAATTACTATAGACCAATGGGTTATTCATACGGTAACCAAAGGGTACTTAATAGAGTTCATAAACCGTCCTCCAGATTTTCGGGGGATAATAGAAACAGGCCTTCAGATTTGCAAGATTAACGCTCCTCTATAAATCTGTTCATCACCAAGTCGCTATCAATACAGACCACCACCAAGTCAATCATTGTGGGTGTGCGATTACTACCAGGAAAACTGGTACTACTTCCTTCATCCAACCAATCGCGAGGAAGAATTGTTATAAAAATTCTTTCCTCCCGAGGACCTGTGTGGAGTGGAACTTGCTCCCTGCTTCGACTCGGGATGCTGTCTCCGTCGATGCCTTCAAAGCTAGACTGAATAAGATGCAGATGTGTTCTTTCTTAAGGGGGCCCACCATTATTTTTTTTATTTTTTTTTGCTGTCTGCTAGCCACGCTTGCAACCGATATATATATATATATATATATATATATATATATATATATATATATATATATATATATATATATATATATATCCCATCGTGGAGTTTGTTGCAGTACCATACAGATACAGACACTCAATGTTGGGGGGGGCGTGTTACGCCCGACCGCTACGTGTAACGAGCTTTGTAGCCCCCTACCACGTTTTTCTTAAAACTATATGCAAGCACAGGTTATATACTGTTTAAAGCATAAAAGCATATGCTACTTTTATATACAATGAACAGAAGAATTTGACTAAATTTTGATGCAAATCTGAGCATTATAAATATTTTATCTCAGTATGACCTTGAACCATTATTAGCGCATATCCAATGAATGGCAAGTCGTAGATAAGGCACACTATACCCTTTCTTACTCACTGTAAAATATGTCGGCATGTATTCCAACACAATTCTAATAGTTTGTAATTTCACCCATGTAAGAATCGTTCCCCCTTATTCCTCCTCATAAAAAAAATCCTCAAAGCAGTTTGTACCAGATTTTGGACATATTGTTCTATGGCACGTGCTGTCCATCTGATACAAATTTTTTCCTACTACTTTTCCAGGCTAAAATGCAATTTGACCACATAAGTATGCTTGGATACAAATGTATAGGTAATGTACAACGCCCTCGTCGTGCAAAGGCACATTCGCCTCTGATGCCATCGATTAGCTCTTACGGCATTGTGTACGGCAAACTGGTGAATGGACATTCGCCTTCTATTGACAGAGAAGTGTTGAATATTTATCTTTGCAAAAGAGGTGAGATCTCTTTGTACTCGAGTTTGGCAGGGAAAACAATAGACTGTCACAAATGAAATATGTTTGGACCTCTACAGTGTATACAAAAATTAAATTACAAAATAATGTGTGTAAATTTTGTTTATATAAAAATTTAGATTTTCGAAAAAATTACCAATCACCGGTATCTCAAAAATGTGATCTTGGTTGACTCCCCGCTTTGCAATCGAGCATTGGTTGTAACAACAGAGGTATCACGAACTAGCGAGTCCTATGATGTAGAGTCCCACATCAGTCCATCTGTCTATTGTGTTCCCCATTGTGCGCTGCACGCATCATTTGTTATGAATTACAGAGTCCTATGATATAGAGTCCCACATCAGACATCAGTCCATCTGTCTATTGTGTTCTGTATTGTGTGTTGTACGCATCATTTGTTATGAATTACAGAATCCTATGGTGTAGAGTCCCACATCAGTCCATCTGTCTATTGTGTTCTCCATTGTGTGCTACACGCATCATTTGTTATGAATTACAGAGTCCTATGATGTGGAGTTCCACATCAGTCCATCTATCTATTGTGTTCTCCATTGTGTACTCCATTGTGTACTGCACGCATCATTTGTTATGAATTACAGAGTCCTATGATGTGGAGCCCACATTAGTCCATCTGTCTATTGTGCTCGCTATTGTGTGCTACACGCATCATTTGTTATGATTACAGAGTCCTATGATGTAGAGTCCCACATCAGTACATCTGTCTATTGTGTTCTCCATTGTGTGCTACACGCATCATTGTTATGAATTATTACAGAGTCCTATGATGTAGAGTCCCACAGTCCATCTGTCTATTGTGTTCTCCATTGTGTACTCCATTGTGTACTGCACGCATCATTGTTATGAATTACAGAGTCCTATGATGTGGAGCCCACATTAGTCCATCTGTCTATTGTGCTCGCTATTGTGTGCTACAACGCATCATTTGTTATGATTACAGAGTCCTATGATGTAGAGTCCCACATCAGTACATCTGTCTATTGTGTTCTCCATTGTGTGCTGCACGCATCATTTGTTATGAATTACAGAGTCCTATGATGTAGAGTCCCACATCAGTCCATCTGTTTATTGTGCTCGCTATTGTGTGCTGCACGCATCATTTGTTATGAATTACAGAGTCCTATGATTTAGCGTCCCACAGTCCATCTCTCTATTGTGTTCTCTATTGTGTGCTGCACGCATCATTTGTTATGAATTACAGAGTCCTATGATGTGGAGTCCCACATTAGTCCATCTGTCTATTGTGTTCCCCATTGTGCGCTGCACGCATCATTTGTTATGAATTAAAGAGTCCTATGATGTAGAGCCCACAGTCCATCTGTCTATTCAGTGTGTGCTGCACGCATCATTTGTTATGATTACAGAGTCCTATGATATAGAGTCCCACATCAGTCCATCTGTCTATTGTGTTCTCTATGGTGTGCTGTACGCATTTGTTATGAATTACAGAGTCCTATGATGTAGCGTCCCACAGTCCATCTGTCTGTTGTCTTATTCATTGTGTTCCATTTGTTTCAGCACTATACCAAATAGCCTCTGATATAAGACTAGGCTTGTTGAGACTCATTGAAATCTATTTCTCATGCTGATTCTGAATAATGTTTAAAATGGGGGGGGGGGGGTTGTACCATTTGGAACTATTGGAACTATATTTGAGCTATTTTAGCCGTCTGCCTAAAGCGTGGTTCTTTCAAAATAAGGGAATTTCAATCTAATCTAACTAGTAAGAGGCGCCTTCATAGAGACCACAGTATGGGCGTGATAGTTTATGATAATGATGATAGTTTATTGCTGAATTGACCAGGGTGTCTATAATCAGGGACAGAATAAGGCGACCAATTGCGCGTCTGACGTAATTTGACGGTGCAGAACAAATGTCGACCGTGAAGAATAATCTGTGAACATTTAAAGCTTATTAAAACAGAAAGTTTACTTACATGAATTATTGTGTCCGTGCGTCGAAAACCCGACTCAAATAGGGCAAGTTTTGACATTTTAAATCATATTTTGTTCGAACATGCCCCGCCCATAGTACACATTCAAACCAATCACAGTCCGCGCCGTGCTGATTGACAAACCTTGACATACGCGCAATTGGTCGGCTAATTCTGTCCCTGACTATAGTATAAGAATCCACCGGGTGCCACCTTAATTGTCACCCTTGCGCAATTTGAGATATTGAGGTCACATAAGGGGTTACATTTCCACAATGCATCAATAAAGTTATGAAATAAAGTTATTATTTGTCTTAACACAAGGATTCTGAAAAGGCATAAGTCTAAGCCGCCACCTTAATGTATAAATATGGGTAAAACTTAACCATAATTGTGTACCTGTGGATATAGCAAACTACATGTATACCTGTTTTCACGATGAATAAGCTAATGAATATAATGAGACTATTCTTATTTAAACTGAAACTTTTTAAATGTACGAAATACGGTATTTGTTATCCTTTGACCTATTTTGAAATATACCTTGTTAATTTAACATCTTACGGATTACATCAATGACATTTTTTACTCCTTTCGACTGGAAGAATTTGTGACATTTCATAACTTTATTGAAGCATTAAAAATTAATCCGCTTACGTGACCTGTGTCCTCAGTGACTCGAGGAGTGCCCAGGTGGCAACCGACAGATTCTTCCGCTAGATACCCTGGTCTATAATTTTTAGCAATAGAATTGCATTAGTTCCCACTTTAACGCTTCTATCAAAGTTCTATCCGACTAAACACGGATGTGAATAACACTAAATTTCTGGTCATCTTAACAACAAAACAACGCAAATGTCTTGCCACAAGCGCCTAATGTCAGTCAACAGACCCCCTATATGTTTTTGCAGTGTAAAATATCTCTATGCAGAAATGCATTTCCAAATATTTAATGGAATTTTGGACCAGAATCTAAAGATGATCAGAGATAGCAAAAAGGTTAAAGCGGGTAAACTTTAATGTTTATCGGTTTAGAAAATGGAAGTTATTCGCTGCGTGTGATATATGAGTATTATGACTTTTAAACTCACATCCCACGCCTGATTGAGACCTATTTTAGTGTGGATTTACCTTGTTATTTTTTCCTTGATTTTTTCACAGATGTCATTATCGATTGCTACGATCGTATCAGTTGAAGCGAATGTAAATTTTTAACTGAATTTATAAATAAAAACAATTCATGCTACGTCAACTGTTCTCGCTTAATTTACCGTTAAATGAGTTAAATGAAACAGAAACTAAAGCTATTACTTTTTCTCATTATTAAGGGAGTGTTCATATTATACTCGAAAATTTTCCAGTCGGTATAGGGGAAATCAGAAAAATGCGTAGTGTAAGGCTTTTTTTTTAATGAAACATATTTATGAAAGTATAATGTGAAAGGTTCATTGTTCATTCATTTCTCAAGTTCGGTAAAACCACCTTAAAATGAAGTTTATAAAACGTTTGAATGAGGAATGTATTCAATTTTATAAAACATTTCATTGAGGAATATATTTACAATAACCTATCGCAATCAAAGGTGAAACTGACCAAATGGTAGCAACGTTGCTTCCTGAATAAGAGAATGTTTGACGAGGTTGATTGTAGGAGTGGTTGTAGGAGGCCTTGCAATGTTCCAATATTTGCTTTCCTGGATACTTGATACTCTTTGGATACTCTTGCAAAGATGTTAGAAACAATTTGAAATTGCATTGTGATTCACAATAAATGATAATACTAAAAATATGATCAACGGTGTCAAAAAGTAAAATCTTAAGTGAAGGTAAGGTTTTGTTTCGAATTAATGAGGCATAATGAAAGCATTCGAAGAGATTTACTATCCCCCGTTTGGTAAAATAGCAGAGAAAAAAAAATCATGCACAAGTTTTTTTCCGAAGTTAAAAATTGAAAATTATTAACAGAAATGAGTAATCAGATTAAAGAACATTCGACACTTTAAATCTTGTAAACGGCCATGGTGACGTTTTTCCGCAAGTGGTAAGCATTTGCCTATAAATAGATGAATATCATCAGCTTGGATATGAATTTTGATAGGAAAGCTATACTAAAGATAAGACTTTAAAACATTCCCAGGATCTTGTTACATTTTTAAGTCCCTGAATAATAAAAAATAGTCTTTCAAGCAAGCTTGAAATAGCTCGTACTGTCCAATAGCACCATCCGGAATGTAAATCAACAAAAATGTCAAGTAGGTCCTTAAAAATATATCTTTTAGCGAAACGCGCGTAAGAAGGGACGACCTATGGAGACATCCGGTGGGATATCATTGTGTTTTCAGCTTCTCGATTTTCAACGTGTTCATGGATTCTTAAATATTCAAGTGGGTTCTATTCTGACTGTTTTTGTGGATAAGGCGGTTTTTAATCAAGATATGTGATACTTTGATATCGTCAGAAGAAGTTGAGGGTAGAACAAGTAGTTTGACCCGGAGATGATTTGTTCTCCTAAAAGTGTGTTTGAGTTGTTTGAATAGCTCCATATCATTTTTAGGGACAAAGATGTCGATAGCAATGAAATTTTAATAAAATACAACACAATTTTACTCCATATTTGTATCATTGTTAATTGCTTCCCCACACGATGTTTTTTCTCTCCTTATTTATCATTAATAATTTAATTTTGATACTTGATTTTCATATTTTAAATATGATTTTCATTTTGAACAAAAATGACTAAAAGAATATAATGCTGGTACAGGCTAATTCAAAACGAAGTTTACTCATTTATGTCATGGTTTAGTAAAAAATCTAAAAGGAATTCTCTGTATATCTTTGCAAAGAGCAATATCTGAAGGTCTAAATTTAAACACGAATTTGTAAAATTTGCACATGCCAAACACATTTGAATTAAATCACCCATTTTCCTGACTGTACACATCTGGGTAACTTGCATCAGTTTCAATCAATAAAGCGTGAAGACTGATCCATTGGTTTGCAAAATTATATTTGCAATTTAAACAAAAAATATGAAAAGTTTAGCTATTATACTGATACTCAAGAACCATAAATCAAACAATAATTAAGTTCATCTTTCTATATTCATCAAGCAGTGTATAATATAACTATATTTTTCATCGCAAACTCTTTCTGCAATTATGTTTTCAAGAACTGCAAAACATGCAATAAAGTGTTTCTTATAAAAGAAGTGTGCATACTAAGATGAAGAAACAGTTCTAGAATAAAAACTTTCATTTTGACAAAGTTGCAAACCAATAAGGGTTTTCTTGTTCACGCATTATTGATTTGGTGTAAATAGAAACTAATGCAAGTTACCCAGATGTGTGCAGTCAGGAAAATGGATGGTTTTATTCAAATTAGTATAACTCGTGTTTGGCAAGAGCAAATTCAAAAATTCTTTTTTTAATTTAGACAATCAGAAGCTGGACTTTCTAATGGCATATTAGTTTTCAATGAATTTTTTACAGAATTTTTAATATTTCGGAAACTTATTGGACTTTGGTAAAATAATGATCGAGATACATGCCGAGATACTTTTTGCCAACTGTATTTACATTCATCGGTGATAAACGTTTTTATTTGAGGAGCTCTACGTGTTGACGGAAAAAAAATTGACATCAATTTTGATGATTCCGTTGTTGTCATATACGGCGTGCAGTTCCAACTACATTCTAAACGAAAGAAAAACACGCTTTTCTAAACACATTAATGACACACTTTGTTCTGTTTATGTTTCGTGCATAGACTTAATAAAGCTATTCAACAATGGTGGTATATAATTTTATACATAAATACACATATTTCTTTAATTTCATCATGCTTCCATTTAAATACTGCAAAGCACGTGCCCTTCAGAAGCTTTGAGAGCAACAAAATCAACATTACAAAGCAAGTTAACACAATAAACATTAACAACGGAACGTAAATTAGAATCTTTATACATGTAGAGAGTTGAGTAAACCATTATGCAAAGCTGAGTAGAGTTTACTCAGCAATGTATAAAGTTTACTCAAATTTCACTAATATCTTCCCTCAACAAAAAGGGTTGCTCCCTTTCCAATCAACATTTGAAAAACGCACCTTTGAAAATGTATTTTTCTGGAAAACGCGTAGAATTTTGTTTGGTAGAATCTTGCAGACCATTTATCAAAAATATGGTCGGTGTTTTTATTTGGAGGTCATCTTGGTATATTTTGTAGAGGGAAAGGTTTGTACAGGGCCAAGATATAAAGAAACTTTAATAGTACTAAAATGTATTCCAAGATTTTGTCATAGCCTAACGATCAAAGAAAGGTACAGTTTGCCCTATCTGTAGTTATCTCTGGGTTATATGGATAAAGGGTAAAGGTGTTGAGGTAAACGTTCATAATGCTTAGATTCTTTTCAAATTTTTCATTAGTTCACATGGGGCCAAAAAAATATAGTCCTTTTTGGTTTTTAGATTTGGTCACACAATCAGAGGTCATAATGTCTACATGACTTATAGAGATAGCTTCTTCTTAGCATATCTACAAGTCATTGGTAATGGCTTGTTGTGGTATCAGGATTTATTCAACTAATTGGGAACAGTCAGGGGGTTTCACCCTACTCTTATTCTTACTCTTATTCGACACTGACTGCGATGTTACATGTACATTTTGTGAACCTGCCTGTAAACGGTACCGACGGTTTAACGTCCCCTCCGAAGGACGGGATGCTTTCATGATCCATTTGCCCAATTCCAAGTGAACCATGGAGGAGAGTGGTATTCTAATCAATAGCTGGTATACAGATCAAATCCAGAATTGATAGTACCCGAATAAATCCCAGCAAGTGACGGGATTCGAACCCGGGAATTTTTGGTAAATTTGCGCCACAGGCAAGCACCCTAACCGCTAGGCCACGCTCTCCCCAAGAGATAGAGATGGCTAATCTTTGCCCTCCAAGTTACATATTGAAATGTCAAGTGTAGAGCAAATATATATTTTATCTTATGATATGAACAGATAAACAATTTGGAATTAGTTTCGTAAAAATAGAAGAACTCTTAAAAGTAATTTCCCAGGATGACCTTGAACTGTTTTTGTGTCGTTTGCCTTAAAGCAGGAAGGCATATGGGGATCACTTTGTCCACTGTTGTCTGTTGTTGTGAAAAAGGGTTAACATTTGCCTGTAATTTCCGCATACTTCAATGGATTTAAACCAAACTTGAGTCATAGGTGCAACGTGGGATCCCTTATTGGTTGACGAGGTGAAAGGTCACATACCAAGGTCAAAGGTCATGTGAGGTCAAGTTGTAAGATAGGCTGAAAAATGTAAAATTGACCTCAATTGAATGAAAAGTCGAAGATTTATGGATATTACACGCAAATTCTCATTTGTTTATGAAGTCAAAGGTCACATGTCAAGGTCAAAGGTCACATGTCAAGGTCAAATGTCATAATGAGGGCTATCATTCACAAACCACGACGGTCCGAGGAAAATCAATATATATACTGAAATCAACTGTTGTAGATTGAGTCAACTATACTTTTTATTTTTGACCAGTTTTAATTCTGAACCCATGTACAAACATTTCTTGCAAATATAGCAAGATGGCCGCAGAAAATTTAAACCAATTTTAAAAAAAATATATCATATAATATTAAGTGGAACGTTCAAAATGACTGACTAACCGTCTAAATTCGAGTGAATTATAACATCTACAGTGAGGCAAACAAAAACTCCAGTTTTATTACCTTTTTACTATTGACTACACCTCCTTTGTATTTTGTTTGGGACACGTCCAAATATGATGAGATATGGGTGAATTTGATCAAAATACCTTATTATTGTAACATTTATTCCGAACAATTTTGGCCACAATAACTTACTGGTAGGGCAAACGTACATAACAATGGCAGAATAAATGTGTACTACAACATTGAAAAAACGTAGTTGGCTGCTGCGATATATACCTCTTGATTCTATAGAAATAATGTTATATTGATCATTTGAACCCTTATTCTCACACAAAAAAATATGTATAAAAATGGCCACTTTTAACGATAACTGAAATTCCTCTTAATTAAAAATGTTCAATTACTCAGCAGTTAATTTACAGTAGCATTGTCCAATTTATATAACTCCCTTGATAATGTTTAGTTCTGTATATATTTTAAGCGGACAGAATTCCGTTGAATGATTCAGACAGGTAGTTTTAAAAAAATGAGTGGCGACTTTACGTAAACCTGAGGCCGGCCAGACAGTTTGAAGCGTACTTGAAAACTTTAGAAGATTCAAAAACCAAAGCCTTGGGCATGTTTGTATTCATATCAACGCATTTCTCATGTTGATTTCAAATGTGGTCATAGTTCTCATAATCTAGAAAGTGTTGACAATGTTGTCAAACAAAATAGATTTTGTCGACTCTACTCGACTCCCGTGTAGAGATCAATATAACCAGTGTAGTTGTCCATAATCAATGTATCGACGCAAGTTTGATCGGTAAATTTGATCAGCATCTTTGAATACAACACTATATATCTTCGTATCATAAACATGTGTTTTCCATTCAAAGTATTCGCATTATGTAACTAACAAGTGCATTTTTGTTTAATATGCAGAAACAGCATTCTCTACCTAAAAATCAGATTGAGCACTCAAATTTGTTTATATACTTTAAACAGATAGAACATAATATGCTCTTAGTTAACAAAGGGACTTTAATGTGCATTTGTGTGTTGTGATGTTTGTATTTGTGTTCATTGATTGTCTGTTTTTAAGCCATGTCGCCTAGTTTTACGCCCACATTTTTCTTACTCAATTCTGGTGGGTTTTTTTTTTTTTTCTTTTCAATCTTTTTTTCAATACAATACGAAGGACCGTCCAATACCAATGTATCAATGGAGAAGCATGTTCGCCCCAAATGGTGTGCCCCAAATGATTGTCAACAGCCGACATTAAATTACCCTAAAGATTGAACTATTAGCGATGGCGATCATAACGGAACTAGATTTATTGAATTGAAGAAAATAAATGTATAAATGAAAGTATACAGAAAAATAAAAACGCTAGAATTTTGTACCACAAATCCAGCTCCTTCCGTCCACCTGCAAAATTGCATATCCAGTCGCAGGTTTACCCTCAACTGGCACGACCTTTAACTACCTTTTTTCATAATCTAACTCCTTCCATTACACTTGGTCTGATTCCCCGCTGTTTGATGATATCAATTAAACCAATTACGTTTTTAATAAAAATCTTTCCCCCAAATTGAATTTATAACGAGCCTCGCTTTATGATTTTATCAACGACTAAAGGTTATCATCCCAATTTTACTTTGTGTGCAAAAATAATCACCAGTACTTAACACAAAAGTGCCCAAGCTAAAAAAATCCGTTAGTGCCCAAGGGGGGGGGGGGGTTCCTAGGGACCCAACCCAGATAACCAATTTCCCCTGGGAGTTTGATGATGACACTAACACACGTAAATGGGTTCCGTAAGAACCACATACCCACAATAACAATGAAATCCGACTTTGACCTATGACCTATGGCAATTGAAATTGTCACTCTCCGAAAAACGTTGGTTCGAACATTTCAATCCTCAGCAACTCCAATAATAAGGTTTTGAACCAAACTAATTCCAATTATATCTACTCTAGAATAACCCATTAAAATCAGTAATTTATTGCAAAATACAAGCCAAAGTTTTTATACCATCCTCTTGTTGTATTTTTCTCGAACTTTTCTCAGAACTTCAAAGTCCCCCGAGTCTTTCCCTATAGACTTACACAGTTAAAGCATGGTCAGGACAAAATTAAATTGATGCTATCAGCATATAAAAGGTTTCTTTAAGTATTATTAATTATTAATAATTGCTCTTAACTAAATGTAAGCAAATAAACCCCAAGATTTAATTACTTTAATTTTTTTTAATTAGTAAAATACTTGATGTTGTTCACTTCCGTTAGTGCCCAAGGGGGTGTTCCTAGGGACCCAACCTAATTATTGTAATGAAACCGTGGGGGATATTTTTTTTTATCAGGAGAAGCGTATTCATAAATCAGACAATTAGTAAAAAACTCGAAATTTGATTGCGTAACCGAGAAATCGCAAAAAAATCAAATGTTGGATACTATGGAACCCCCCCCCCCTTGGGCACTTAAGTGTTAATGTTGCAATCAAGATTTTAAAAAATGAAATCGGCAGTATGTTTGTATATATGCAATGTATTGCAATGTATAATATTGTATGTTTGCAATGTACGTATTCATTATGTTTGGCCAGACAGCGTGTTCTTTGATTGGTAAATCCAACAATTCGCCTGAAGTGGTATGAACTATTGGTTCCAGATTGCTTGGTTCAAAGATGCATTCTTGCATCTGGCGTAATTTTTCCGGATGCCTTCGAGCGAAGGAAGTCCATTACGACTGTTGTTATCAGGAAGCGTTTCTAGATTTAGTGTTGATGTGCCTCATAAATCCGGTATTTTTGGTGTGACCATTTCTTGTTTGTCACACGGAACCTCTTCAGTCCTCGTGAATAGCACATGATAGCCGTGTAAAATATTAAACGCTGAACCAGGTAGACATTTGCTTTCCCATAGAGGCTGCGGAATGGAACATATAAAAACATATAAACAAAAACATGATGGAAATTACCAAACAAACATGTGTCAACTTCAAAACTTTAATTAAGAAATTCTTGTGAAGTAGCTACTAGTTTCTTTCATCAACATTGTCGATTATATTCCTGTCATAGTGACTATCATAACAGCGCATCATATTAAAGGTACTTGTTCCGATTTATGTCTATTGTGTTCTCTACTTGATATGAGAGCCTGGCACTTACACATACTCCCCGCCAAGTACCGTGGGAAACAAACTTGCGGTTTTGATGGTAGAAGCATTAATGCATATTGCAAAGCCATGATTCAATACTGCGCTAGTGTTGATGGTTAACCATTAAACAGTGTTTATATCTTCATCATCCGATATCAAAATTCGTATTCCTTCCGGGTAAATCAGGGGGGTTCTAAAGACGATCGGAACATGCACCTTTAAGCGGTTGATTAGGGTGGTTTTAAGAGCATCTTTTGTTGCCAATTACTTGAAAAGAGTAGCACTGATATGAAAAACATTTCTACGTGATGTATGATCGAATCTCAATGTTCCTATAATCTATTTTTCCTAATATGTGTACCCGTAACATTTACTGTTTCTGTACCTGTGTATAATTGCCACACGCTTGACCTCAAGCAAAACGTTGTCTTTTTCTTCAAGATGAAGAAAAAAGGTCAACGTCTTACAGCACAGATAACATTTTTGACTCAAATTAAGGTTTGGCTTGATGTTTAAACTTAAGAATTTAATATAGAAATATACATAGATGATCTGATCAAATGAACTACAAAGATACATTTTAAATGTGCCTCTCTGTGTTTGATGTGTATTTTGTGTTCGTTGGAATTGATTGTTTTGTATTACCTCCATGTGATATTTTGTGGATTTTGTTAATAATAACATTGCTAATATTTTTTTAACAATTTTTATCACACAAAACGATGCTTTTATGATTAAAATATACAGATTCGATTTCATGTGTTTGAAAGGAAGAAAGAGCAGTGTTCAAAGATATGGATCTCCATGCATTCATTACGTGATGCAGCAAATGTCTGTAGGGACAGTAATGACTAAAATACCCGATTTTGTTAGGTAGCTTTCAGTCTTATCACTTGCAGGGTATGTTAGGATAGCTATACTTGTTACAGACATGCAAAAATCTATTTTTTGTTTTCAATTTCCTGATTTATCGAATCAATGATAGTGCCTCTAATCATACACTCGTCTTCAGTGTAAGGAACTATGTTACTACTAACAGTCCTTGGTTGCGTTAGTCATGTTACTTGGTTGCGTTAGTCATGTTACTTGGTTGCGTTAGTCATGTTACTTACCTGGCCTGTATCAACAGTTATTGCATTCAACCGCTCCCATTTTCCGCCCAGATCTTGAGGAAACATTTGCTTTAAGTGAACACAAGTTTCTTTGTTTTCTGTAGTATCTATTTCAACTTCCAAACGAATCGGTATACCTGATGTCCTCAAAGAGACAAGTTCACCTAGCAGTTCATAACATGTGGAATGCTGTGGTGCTGGTAGAGTCGAGTGTAGACTGGGTTTCGTACTGTGCATTCTAACTACGAGTTCAGGCTAGCATAACGAAAAGAAAAAGGAAATTCGCAAAGGCGAGGCAGGTACTGGTAAGTCTACAGTATTATCTTGGTCTATTGCTAATACTGTTATATGGGGTAGAATTAATCATCGTGGAGTGGGCTGTAATGGTTTCAATGCAGCTTTTAGGCTGGCATGTTCGATGAAAATGATTTTAAAATATATAAAAATGCTTATTTATTTCAGTCTATGAACTCATGGATATGATCACGCGTAGAGACAGTTGGCCACAACAGTGGGAACAAGATTTGTAGCCACATACCCTTTGCCCAACTAAAATAGTGTCTGGCATTTAGAATATTTGGTAATAACCTAAACAAAATACGATACTCTTTCATCTCCAGTAAGGCTCGACGTTCAGTTACCATGCACGAGGCGTACTTATACGTGAAAAGTGGAATTATTTAGTTCATGGATCGAATAAAATAATTCCACGTATACATTGGTAGATGTAAACAACTGAGATTCGACATCTTACAAGGAGTTTTTGAGAGATTTTGTCTTACAACAAGTTTACAAAAGGCGCAATAGTCAAGTAATCTTAAATAAAACAATGGAGGCTTTCTTGTTCATGCATTATTGATTTGGTGTAAATAGAAACTAATGCAAGTTACCCAGATATGTGCAGTATGGAAAGTGGGTGGTTTTATTCAAGTAAGTATAACTCAGGTTTGGCACGAGCAAATTCAAAAATTCTATTTTTAATTTAGACAATCAGAAACTGCTCTATCTAATGACACATTAGCTTACAATGAATTCTTAACAGTTTTTTTACTACACTACAATAAAAATGAGTAAACTTCCTTTTGAATTTTAAACCGGAAGCCCAATGTCCAACACCAATATCTGAATACGGGAAAATTCTGAGAAAATATAACTTTTGCAAATATGAATGTCTGCCGGAGACCCGCTGCTGCGTGTGCTCCCAGGAGAGGGGTAACGTTACAATGGGGGTCAATGTTTGGAGTGCTCTAAATCTAATGAAATATAGTGCAAATTATTCCTTAGGTAATCAGAAGTAAAAACGTCAATTGGGTCACATGGGGTGTGGTGCCTCCTTTCCAAGATATTTGGGAAAATAGGTTAAAGGTAATTGTTTATTCAACAAAGGTCAAATAACGTTTACAATATCCAAATTTATTTGTAAAAAATATCAAAAAAATTATAACTGATTTCAAAATATGCTTTTTAATTTGCATATGGTTGTTTCCCTGTAATAGGGAGGGGTGTAATGTTCCCATCCCCATAGAGTCCTAACAGGGAATTTTGTATCCCTCCCATTATAGCAACAAGAAGATGCCGAACGTACAAAGCATTTTTTCATACTTGGAATCAGTATCATTAAACATTTTGTTTATTTTTTTTACAAAGAAATCTAAGGTAAAAAAATTACAAAAGTTAAATCGACGGCGATGGCGATTGCCCGAAAAAAATATTTACTATACATTCCATTCCAACGATTATTTAACTTCAGTCTAGTTAGTGTGAATGCAGGTAGTGGTAAATCAACAATATTCACGATGTTATATATTATTCTAACAAACCACAATATCCACTAAAGGTTTCCATCAGGTCGATAAGTATACTTATTTTGAGAACAGAAACCTTACATAACACCTCCATTTCTAGAAATCCATGAACTAAATAAACATTTTAATCTACAATCTAATGAATATGCCAATGGGCTTTATATCGTCTTTCCTAAACAACGTCTCCTCTCCTATTCGTGGAATTCCTATTGGAAAACCTTGTATTTCTATCGTAAATATTTAAGTTAATTTTATAGCTCCCAAATCAATTTGAAAACGAAATAAGTTTCATTCAAACTGTCGTTGATGGGTAAGCTCAGAATTCATATCAACAGATATTTCTACAATCTATACTGATCTAAGGTTAAAAATGGTTTGAAATGTTTTGCTGGTGATAGTGGTTTTTCAAACTTTAAAAGTATTCAACTTTAATTTTTCTAAGAAGCGTTTCTTTCTTAAATAAACTTTTCAAATTTAGAACACTCATTTACTTACCGGAAGTACCAAGTAATTCGCTGGCAATCCAGTGGCATGATCTGCAAGAAAGTTAAATGTATTTTATCTCTCCCACAATCTTTCTATTTAGTAATTGAATATTAATTTGTTTACCCCTTGTTTAACTATCGCCAAAGATTGGGTAAAATTATTGCTGCAGGTACTGGACCGGGGTCAAATCTCTAAACTACTAGGGTAAAATTTTAATGATCGATATCAGAGACGAGAATTGTCAACTGCAGATATATAAAAACAAACCAACGTTCAGTCGGGAACTTTCAAAATATGGCCATGATTTTTATCCATGCCAAATCTAGATTCTCATGGGCAAATATTACACCAATCATGCTCTAACAAATGTTGTGTCGATTTGGTGCTTAAACATATCCCTAACGGTGTCCCTTAATGCCATTTTTTTTTTGCCATTTTTTTTTCACTTTAAAATCACGAGCAGACCCCTGCCTTGATTTTTGGGAGCAATTTCCCCCTAGATTCTTACAAGAAAAAATAACACTACCCTAACTCCTTTTTTGTGGTGGTCATCAGGTTGGTAGTCATTTTCGCGAAATTGAGTTAGGGATGAGTCCCTATAAGAAAATCGTCGATTTTCTTTTATAGGGATAACTATCACTAACGGCCTTTTCGGAAAATGACTCCCAACCTGATGATCACCTGCAAAAATGGAGCAAGCGTTACCTTTCTAGGTCCGCTCCTTGAATTTTGGTTCTAAAATGCAGTTTATGGACATTACAGGGATATAAGCCTCTATTACATTATTTTCATAACAAAATGGTTTTAATTTTTAAATTATTTTTTATGATTGAAAATCCTGTATGTTGGTGTATAGTTTTAAAGCACTAAATGATCCACGCACAATTTAAGAAGCAGTAAGATTTCGAACGATGTGCCGATGAGAATCTACATTTCTAATATTGGAAATTTCTCAGACTGTCGTTTGATATCTACATTTTCTACTTTAATATATACATTATGAAGCGTTTGTATATTTAGCAGAAGTTATTCCGCTCTTTTTTTGAAGTAACTAACTTTTTGGCTTCAAGCGTCAACCACACCCGTTATCCCACCTTTATAAGTCAGTTCTTTTCGTTTTGGGAATCAGCTTCTAATTGTTATAAACGATGAACAAGCGCGTGGCCGCCTGATCCGGGTCCACCAGGTTTTGAGTTTTTGAAGGCCATTGTTCTATATATATAGATTTACAGCATGTTGATATCGCACACAATGAACCATTATACATGAGCTTTAATTCCATAAGACTACCTGAAGAGGTAATAACAGCGGAAAATCTATCATAGAACAAACCGCCCTAACTACTTTTATGAAATTGATCAAAGATTATGATAAGCATCATGTCAAATTCTGGACAGGATGGAAATGACTATATGTAAAAAGGATGACGGAATTGACGGTTGGTAACTTGGATAAATGCTTAAAAAATACTTCTCTTCCTACTCTTGGGGGCCAATTCCAGCCAAACTTGAGCAGAAGAATCACTGTTCTCAGGTTCCTAATGTGATGTAGTTTGATTGTGGTGATGGTTTTGTGTGAATTATAATTGTGGTCAAAGGGCCTAGTACATGCGGGGTACTTAAATGGCATCTTTGGTGAAAATTTGAGGTAGGTAGGAAACTTGGTGGGGGTGTGGTCAACATTCAGTGGCCGGAAATGTTGAAGGTCATTTCATTATGGTCATCCGTGGCGTCATTCAAGGTCGATCACTACACAGGGTTGTATGGTCGAAACTTGGTGTGGGTACTCAACATTTGCTAGCTACCAAAATGTTCAAGTAATTTCCAGGTCATCTGGGATCATCCAAGGTCAAATCAAAGTCCAATCACTCGAAATGTTTGTATGGTCATGAACCTGGTGGGTGTATTAAACATTTGCTATCCAAAAAATTAGTTATTTTCCATCATGGGGTCAAAATCAAAGTCCAATCACCGAAATGTTTGGATGGTCATGGAAGCTTTCGTTTGGTGTGGTCAAGCATTCATTGCTTGAATTTAGGGTCATTTCCAATGTCATATGAAGTCATCCAATGTCAAATGGGAATTATGGTCATGAAACTTGGTTAATGTAGTCACATTTTGATACCAAACCTTCAATTCCATATATTAAAAGCCACGGGGAATTTGCAAGTTTTATATTATTTTTAAATGGAAAGATATTTATTAGCCGTTCTCAGCGTCATTTTGCGTTTTCTCTAAAATTGTTTCTTTCATTGAGGCTTTCATTTAACGAGAATCCAAAACTTGATCCAACAAGTTGTTGTATCCAATTCCAGACCTAAAACCTGGAAGAAAATAACTATAAATTGTTTGCCTTTTGGTTCATATATCCAAAGACAACCCCTGTTGCTTTCGGAAGAGTGAAATTTCACTCTTTTTTTTATTTCACTTGCGTCCCTCCCCCAAAGGGAATGGTAGTCGGGGGCGATTTATGGGGCGTGCGAGTCATGGGCGATTTACTGTTGGACCAATGGTCGATTTACTGTTATACCATCCTGGCGAGTTACTGTTAGGCCATGTGGGCGAGTTACTGTTAGAAGTGGGCGATTACTGTTAGGCCATTTGGCGAGTTACTGTTAGGCCCATGGGCGGGTTTACTGTTGGACCATGGGCCGAGGTACGGGTGGAACGCAATGGGGGGCTATTTTATGCTGTTGACACAATGGTTCGATTTACTGTTAGTGCCACAAGTCTTTGATTTACTTTATGTCCCCTCGGCGATTTACTGTTGGACCAAAACTGGGCGAGTTACTGTTGGACCAATTGGAAAGTTATAGTTGAACCATTACTTGGTTTTTGTTGTAAATTTATTTATTGTTTTAATGATTTGCTTTATGCTATTTTTTCATTTTTAGGACAAACGGGTAGTGGAAAAAAAAGTTGAAAAATTATTTTAAATACCTTCACTTTGCACTCTATCAACATTCCAATTTTTATTTCATCAAACAGAAGGCCAATATAACAATACCTAGCATTACAAAAGTTAAAAACAATATAACGGATATAATAACGTAAGTAATATCATTATATTAGCAGCTAAGTGACAAATGTAGTATAATACAAACCAAGTTATGTAATTTGCATTGAGTGATGAACTGAGTACATTGCTAAATGCAGAGCGTGAGGGGTGGCAATGACCTCTTCACGTAAGTTACATATTAATAATAACTAGGACAAAACAAAGTTGTACTAAAGATACCATAATACTAGATTCAATGTGTTAGGCTTATATTTTCGCTCTCGATTGTCCTTCTTTCAAATTTGTGTACTTGCTGTTTAAGAGGCAAAAGTTGGAGTTCCAGAAATTTTCTATAACATGGTCCATTCCAATTGAACTGTATGTGAAGTCCAAATCTTGGTCCGCCGCCGGATATCCGAACTTAACCAACCCTTGGTAATGGGTTCGCCAAAATTGGTCAGATTGAAATCGGCATTTTAAAATTAATAGTAATTTAATCAAATAGGCTTATTTTATATCACACCCAGTACCAACGGTATGATTAACCTCCCTTATTTGGCTCTTTGCATGGTTTATATCACAGGGTTATCAATTATTTTTCACCAGGGCCATTTATTTGACGATCTGTTTGCGGGCCAATGGCTGCGAGCAACCATTGAGTCGCCGAAATCTTATCAACCAGTGACGTTTCGCTTATAATCAATTTGGTACAGCTAACAGTAACTCGCCCATTGGTCTAACACTAACTCTCGTAACTCGCCACTCAACTCGCCCATGGTCTAACAGTAACTCGCCCATTGGTCTGACAGTAACTCGCCCATTGGTCTAACACTAACTCGCCGTTGGTCTAACCGTACTCTCCCCTTAGTCTGACAGTAACTCACCCACTGGTCTAACAGTAACTCGCCCACTGGTCTAACAGGACCTCGCCCACTGGGCTAACAGTAACTCGCCCACTGGTCTAACAGTTACTCGCCACATAACTCGCCGCCACATAACTCGCCGATTTATCCCCGTAACTCCCCCCGGTCTAACCTTAACTCCGCCCCACTGGTCTAACAGTATTCGCCCAATGTGTCTAACAGTACCTACTACTCGCCCATACTCGCCGGCCACATAACTCGTCGATTATCCCTCCCCCTTCATCCTACCCTCCCCATCTCCATTGTATAGACCCTAGTGCTACTCTGAGACTATATCAGCAAGTGACGTTTCACAGCTGTATGATACATTTGGTACATCCTACATAAACTCGTCCATTGGGTCTAACAGTCAATCTCCACTGGTCTAACAGTAATCCGCCCACTGGTCTAACAGTAACTCGCCACTTGGTCAACATTAACTCACATCGCCCACTGGTCTAACATTAACTTGCCCACTGGTCTAACAGTAACTCGCCAGCTGGTCTAACAGTAACTCGCCCACTGGTCTAACAGTAACTCGCCCAATGGTCTAACAGTAACTCGCCCGATGGTCTAACAGTAACTCGCTCATAACTCGCCGCCACATAACTCGCCGATTATCCATCCCCCTCCCAAAGCTCATTCGCGTAAAATCCACACACTTGTTGTACTTAACTGTTAGTCACACATTCCAATTGAAATCGCAATGAAATCGAAGGTTTTTGAGCGGACGAACAAACAAGCAAAACCGAGGGTGAACTTTTCAATCCAGGCGGAACACAATTTCCAAGATGGTAACATCTCTATACTATCACGGGAAGCGTAAGAGCATTCCTTCTTTTAACTTCCCAATACAACTCGAAAATTAACCTTTCAGTTCCTTTGATAACTGTTGCAAAGAAAGCGAAGTAAGAGATTGAACTTACCTAGTTTTCTGTTGTGATGAAATGGTTTTAGACCTGACGATGATTGTTTTGTGGTTTGTATGTCAAAATCATGAAGTCCTTGGGGTGGCTGGTTTTTATTTGTTACAGGGAGCCCTTCGAACAGTATATGATAACCATGTAAAATAATAAACGTAGAACCAGGCAGACACTTGTTATTCCATAGAATCTGTAGGTGAATTAAGCATATGAAATATTATGATTTCGGCAATAAATAAATTTACTTCTCAATTTTATTTTTAAAAATATCAATTTTAAAAGCTATATGTGATGTGATCTGGGAAAAGCCGCCACATGTCACACAGGGCAGTTTTGAAAAAATAAAGAAAATAGCTTAAAATCTGTTGTACTTTATTTTTTGTCAGATTGTATAAGGCGTAACTTTTGATGAATCAAAGAAGAAAGAAGTAAACAGTTATGGAAACTTAATATTTCAAACTCTGCAGTGATAGTAAAAAATCAAAATATAAATTTCCCACCATGTGGCGGCTTTTCCGAGATCGCATCACATATGTTCGTATTCATGTTTTCAGTTGCTCCATGCACAATAAAAAACAAAGCAAATAGTCCTATACTTTAGCAGTTATCATGTGAATAATTTTAGCGACTTCCAACTCAGTTAGTTTGACCACATCAGGCATGTTGCCAATGATCAGTCCACATCAACCACAATGCATTGCGAAATGTGTTATCTTTTTTCCCTTCTAGTTCATACTGGTACGCATGCGTATCGCGAGTTCGAGAAAAAACTTAAGATTACATGGGCCAATTACGTCCATGCATCCCTCTGCAATGTAATTTAATTAAATGCGAAAACGGGTCGGTTACAAAAATGTGTTCAAGTGTTACGTTAAGATGACGACATTAACAAGAAGAGAAATAGCTTATTTGAATCTTAATTGAAAAAGCGAATTGGTCCTATTCCCTAATAAGATAACATAGCCAGTGTGGATTTCTCCAATCCAGAGCAAAAGTAAAGGTCCACGATTTTAATCTCCTGGGAGTTAGGCGTTCCGTGCGTGGACGGTGTGTGACGTGATTCAAGCAGAAGAAAACGTTGCAAAATTAATCCACTGAAAAACTATTGACACGCGATCAAAGATCGCTATAAAATTGTATTGTGCACAATATGTAAAACCTAGATATTTAGTGATGTCAAAGTCCCTTTGCATCCATGTTGTGAAAGTCATTGTGTTTTTTTCTTTTCATCCGAATCCATTTCTTTTTCGGATAAATAGTTTTGGGGCGTAAAGTGAAGTTAAAAAATGATCGGTTATTATGTCTCCGAAATAAATCACTAAGACAGGACATGGTCACATATTTTCTAAAAAAACAATTCTAAATTTTCACTCAAGCGATTTGTTTGAAAATTTTCAAAGTTTCAGGGGTGTGTTTGTTTGTAAGTTTCTTTTCGTTCAAACGTCCTGATTTTTTACGCAAAAAACTTTCCAAGAGGGAAGGCAATATGGTAACCAGAAATATTGATCGTATCTCCTTTGCTATTTTTACTTTACTTTTGAGGAAAATAAGTTTTAATTGTTGATTTGTAAGAGAAGAACCACACCTGACACTTGAAATTACTTAACTGGACTGCATCATGACTCCTATGGCCTAGAAATTTAGTCACATTGTACACAAACACGTGGCATTTGCATTACGATGCATAACACTGTAATGTTATGGTTGCCAGTTTCTGAGTTTAAAGCCTCTTTATAAATATATAAGTGATACGTATTGCTAACAACACCAAATTGGTTTTAAACTAAGGTCACGAAGAATTTGATTGACCGAATCCGTGGTACATAAGATGTCAATACTTACAAAAAGTTATCTACTATTGAAAAGACATGCCATCTGGCTTCCCCATTTCACATATAATTGAATATTGAGAGGAAAAATAGTTGCTGCGTTTACCGTTAAGAAAGAGTGGTACATGAAGAAAACACCCCAGTAAAATTAACAAGTTATTGTATATTATGTAAAAATTGTTATAAAGTCTATGAAATTACAACAATCACGTGCCTTGCAAACAACTTAAAAGTTAGCATATGGGGCGTGCCATGTAATAAAGGTCGGAACCTCGACAAACCCACATCTTTTTAATCCTTATAACGAAGCAATACAATGGGGTACACAATTTACTTGATTTAAAATTTAACCTGTAATAAGTTACTCATTATTTTACAAAGTTCCCCGCAATTCCCAGAGGTTGAACCCAACATTTTTGTTCAGTACACCTTAACTATAGAAAATAAATTTCAACCTTCTTCCCCCAAACTTCGAGTAATAGATAGAATTCTTATTTGTAACCCTACTTATATGCATGTGTCATCGCCATTTACCTACATCGCATTAAAATACTTTAACAAGCTACCGGGGCATGGTAGCCGATAATACTGCTTTAAGCGTTTAAAAAAAATATAAAACCGATTAATTTACACGGTATATACTGTAAATCAAAAAGAAAATTGACTTACAATTATAGCACAACCTGTGATATGTCACACCGGTGTCGCAACAACTAAAGCGATATGAAGGCAAAAGTAAGATAATATTTGTAAAAAGATAATTAAAAACTCCAAGCGGTTTGGTCCTCTTAATCTACAATAGCTTTACATCTGAGTGTGCAAAAAGACTTATTTTTCATAACTTTTTTGATTTTTAAGTGGTGGATGACATCGGGATATAATTTCAAGAATTAAACGAAACAATTTATATTTATACACTTACAAAAATTAGCCTATGCATATTATTAAACTTTTAATGCAATATAGCCATGCGTGCGGATTGATGAAATGTGTTAGAAGACATCAAAACAAAACTCTAGCGTGATGTAGGAACCTGTTTTCTTGGGCATCCAGAAACCACGGCCTTTATTTCTGTCTATAATATTCATACTAACATTTCCGGGACGATTACACTTATTTGGTCATGTGACACCTCACACCTGTTCATTGAGATAATGGTTCATTTTTGGACATCGAAACGCGTCACTATCAAAATAAATCGAGTATTGATAACAATCGCAGGTTAAAGTTTTGAATGTGATATTATATTTCGTGTGGTTCTTCGTACAAAACCGGGATTTACATCTATGTCACAAAACCCAAAATTGGTCGTCTTCTCTAGGAGCGTGGACGTGTTTACTGACGGACATTTGAAAAGAAACTTATCTTCAGGAAAAGATATAACGACCCACACCAAAGAGTGCATAGAAAACTTGTGTCAAGTTCCTCGGAATTGGACTGTAAAGAGAACCCACAGGAGCGCAGGACAGACCGAGGCGATGCTGAGGTCGAAACCCCCCATCACGGTTTTTAGCTAGGTGATTCTATTATGCAGACTACGATAATTAGGAGCTGGCGTTTTGAAGAGACTAGAAATCAAATTGGTAAGTAAATCCTTTTTGAAAATTGTCTCATGCATATGCATGCAGTGGGGTGTAAAAACATACACAACATGTTATGTGATGTGAGTGCATGTAAACATATTATCTCTCAATACAAATATCGTTTTTGTCCGTTTCACTTTAGTCTACTGTCATTTCATCAATTGCGCCCATACGCAAGAGGCGTGATTCACGTTATCCCGACCTGTTATTTTGAGCCGGTAGGGGAGAGTATCTCCCTCCCCTTCCCACAGTAATTACTTGAGTAACCTACCTGGCCTGTTTCATTAGTTACTGTAACCTTCCATTCCAGTTTTTCATCTTGAGCAAACATGTGCTTTAAGTAGACACAGGTTTCTTTGTTAGCAGTAGTATCTGCTCCAAGTTCCACACGAATTGCAATCCCTGATAGCTGTAGAGAGGCTAAGCCACCAAGCAGCTTTACACAAGTTAGGTTTGGAGGTGCTTGTAGACTCCAATCCAGGCTGGTTTTAGGAGTCTGAATTCTAACTACGACTTCAGACTAACGTATTAAAACGGAAAATAAAATACAAGGTGAATTAAAAAAGCGAACCGAAATCCAAAATAAAAGGCTAACATTTCGTATCAAAAAACACATAGTGAAGAAAATAAATTCTTACACATTTGAGATTGTTAACGCAATTTAATGGCTTCCTAGCGCACATAAGAAAATATAAGTACTTCGGAAGTCGTGTGCGTTACTACTGTATTAAAAAGGTCACACTCTACGCACATACCCGGGCCCTGGACTTACGCTATTTGGACGCCATATTGAAAAAAAAAACATCTTGACTGATCTGAATCGAGGGATTTTTTGCCGATGTTGGGATTTTAATTCAATATAAACTTTCACGGAATAAAGGCGGACTCAACTCATGCGTATATACAATAAATACATAGAAACGATCAATATCATGTTATTAGGTGAACTATGACTGTTAAAGATGATGCTGTAATAAATGCAAGTTAACTGCGGAGAATATTTTCGCGAACAGGAACACCCACAAACGTAAAACACAACGTATACCATGTATACCTGATGTATTGGCAGGAGCTGGCTCATGTCGAACCATATTTTGCTTAAATCTCCTTTCCAAGAGCTGATTTGTCATCGGTCATCACATATTTTCTTGAAGTTAACATAATTATAGGAATCGTTTTATGGGTATGACTTTTGCAGCAAATGGTTTTCGCACAGTTATGACAGAAACATGACCGTATCATTAAATTTAACACCATAGAATCTAAAAGCACTACTTATTGGCTATTTATAAGAGAGTGTTATTTCCGAATTGCCTTATGTCTGGTACGGTCCGAAGTAATCGGCAAAGTGATACGCGCGCAGGCAGCCCATTCCCCACCTCCACGTGGTACCAGACGGATAGCTCAGGCTTACTGGTGTCGTTCCAGCACGGTTTAATGCTTTGAATTTATTGTTAATCCCTATTGAGCAGTTCCCAGTGACTCGATCTTTGAAAACGTGGTCGGAAATAGCCTGCGTGACCTAACGGGTAAAGATGGGTAACAGGCTTGGATACGGTTCTGGTCAGCATTGTCGTAGTACCGGTATGGTTTGGTGCGCGGCCTATCTACTTTAACCGAATGACTCAGCCTGGTGTGGCTCCGTGGTTGAGATGCATGTACAACATAACACCTGTCTACTGATGCGAATTGAATTACGTAATTGTATTGTAGTCTACATAGTAATTGGCGCACATTGCCATTGTAGCTGAAAGCACCATTTAACCCAGCAGCAACTAAAAAACGCATTGGCGTACGTGTTGGCACACATTGATGCCAAAAAAGCAGTCCTACCCCCTGCATTTTTCCATGCTGTTAGGTTTACCTTGTAATGGACTTAGGCGGTACTGGGTGATAATGAAACTAATCGATCAAATGCGCAGGAGTGAATACCCGTCCGCTATTTGATGCATTTTTTTAGTTGTTAACATTTCATTCATATTCTAAAACGAACATCCCTAGCCAAAGCTTTTCTTAAGCTAACGTTAATCTGATCGTTTAATGTCCTTCAATAGCGATATTGCGGCTCCCGTCGTACGGTACTCATTAAATAATCTTCTTTTCAAGTTAGCTGCTGCGCCTCAAAAGAAGCCTATTGTATGAGTACCGTACGACGGGCGCCGCAACATCGCTACTATAAAAGGAGTAGCGATAGTGCGGCTCCCGTCGTACGGTACTCATACGTATACAATAGGCTTCTTTTCAAGTTAGCTGCTGTGCCTCAAAAGAAGCCTATTGTATGAGTACCGTACGACGGCAGCCACAACATCGCTATTAGAACCTCTTTTACTTACCGGAAGTTTAAAGTAATCTTTTGGAAATGCAGTGACCTGATCAAAATATGTATTGCTGTAAGGTGGAATGTTTTGAAATTCTGGCAACGATGCTGGAGTGTTTCCAAACATCAGAGTATTTTCATCTGCAGGGAAGCTTGAATCTCCATCCCATTGAGAACCGCTTGGCCATGTTGGATTACTATGTAATAAATGTGTTGTAGGCCGATTGAAAACTCCGTCCGTTGAACGAGGTTGTATTTGTTCTCGAGTTCGGCCAGCGTCAACCAGAACATTTGTTGAAGGCGGAGCAATAGGTGGAGACGCCAATTGTTTCAATGGAGGCGGCAATTGTCTCAGATCCCCCGGATATTTTGCTGGGATTTGAATAGACTTAAATAGTTGTACATTTGCCTGCGGTAGAGGCACTGCAGTTTCTTTGTAAGATTCAGGCTGTGGCTTAGAATTAGCTTTCCTGGAATCAGTTTTCTCTTTGGGTTGGCGCATCTTAATATCCAAGTATTTAAAAGCTTTAGTACGCCTGATATGGTCATCGTAGAATTTCATCTGAAATGACAAATGAAAAATGCAATGTTTATGCAGGTAATTATTAAATGGAATGTAGATATTATAAAGCTGCAATTCTACCTTCAACGTTTGATTACCAATACAAGTCGTCGTGTAAATGTAAGAAGGTTGCAAGTGCAATAGCTGTCATTTGTGAGAAATCCCCATCAAACATGCTATTATAGTGTGGGTTGGTGTGTATTCCCGTAGGATTTTCATGCTAAAATTGATTTTGTTGCTGTTTGGGTTTCAATAGGGCCTAAACTGTCAGAAAATGATGGGGTACAAATTTTCGGACTCATGCCCCCTTCTTCAAGGGGGGGAATGTTAGTACAGGGAAAAATTTAAGATCGAGTCAAATTGTGTTTTAATTTACACTAATGCGTTCGTCTCCTCATAAGGATTAGAAGAAGTATATATTTGCCTATGTTCCAACCTTTAGTTAAAGCGGTATAGCCCATATTGGTTCAAGGTCACCCTGGGGGTAAATGCTCCGATGTTGTTGAAAGTGTTGTCAAATCATTTCTTGTGTCATACTGAAGCAGGAAATGCATTTTAACTGATTTGGTGATATCAACATTGCAACATCCAGGGAAAGTTTTGGTGCCCCCCCCCCATAGACCATGTAGACCCTTGCGACATTGTGCTATGTAATTAGCCAACCAAATGTCACACGCTGTAAAATAATACATTTTTTGATCCTGTGAGACAATACAAACAACTTATCACCAGTTTCAACAAAATCTGAGCATTGGGTAAATTTTACCCCAGGATGACCTTGAACCATTAAGGGGCTATAGGCCTGGCTTTAACTAAAGGTCAGAACCTAGGCAAATATATACTTTTTTCTAATCCTTATAAGGAGACGAACATGTTAATTTACATTAAAACCCAATTTGACTCGATTTTAAACTTTTCCATGTAGTAACATTTTCCCCCTTGAGGAAGGGGGCAGCAGTCCGAAAATTTGCACCCCATCATTTTCTGAATGTTTGGCCCCTATTGAATGAAAAACAGCAAGAAAATCAACTTTAGCACAAAAATCCTAGGGGAACTGTTTCATTGACATACCAAACCACACTATTATGCCAAGTCTTTGGTCAGTAGCTTAAAACAAACAAAACAAAATGGTTTCTTTTGGCGATACTGTTTGATAGTTGGTTGGTATGTTTTGGAGCTTAAATCCATCTTTCCGAAATATGAACAAAATTCCTGAAAAGGCACGTTGAAAACACACAGATTACACATTTGTTGTCCACTTACTGGCCAAATATGCGGGTCGCGAGGGTTCGGTCTGAGCCCTGGATCGATATTTCTCGCTGTTTTCCCCTGATGATTCTGTTCCGGAGCCATCCAACTTTTCCGCTGAATACGCCGCTCAGGTAACGGCGCAGGGTATCCCATTCTTGACGGATTTCCCGCTCTCGGTGACTGTTTGGTGGATCCTCCACATCTGTTGCATATTGGTTCGTTTTGCGGTGGCTGCAGAAAATATGCAAGCATAATGGAATTAATTCATACTACCATCACTTCCACATATAGTGTGGTTTGGTGTGTATTCCGTAGGATTTTCATGATAAAATTGATGTTGTTGTTGTTGTTTAGGTCTAGACTGTCAGAAAATGATGGGGTTCAAATTTCGGACTGCTGCCGCCTTCTTCAAGGGGGAAAATGTTAGTACAGGGAAAAACCTAAAATCAAGTCAAATTGTATTTTAATGTACGCTAACGGGTTCTTCTCCCTACAAGGATTAGAAAAAGTTTTTGCCTAGGTTCCAACCTTTAGTTAAAGCGGTATAGCCCCATAAAGGTTCAAGGTCACCCTGGGAGTAAATTCTCAGATGTTGTTGAAAGTGGTATCAAATTATTCTTCTTGTCATACTGAAGCAGAAAATGCATTTTAACTGATTGGACGATGTCACCATTGCAACATCCAGGGAAAGTTTTAGTGACCCCATGGACCATGACAGACCCTTCATACATTTTGCTACGTAATTAGCCAACCAAATGTCACACACTGTAAAACGGTACATTTTTGGATCCTATGAACAACTGGTCACCAGTTTCAACAAAATCTGAGCATCGGGTAAATTTTCCCCCCTAGAATGACCTTGAATCATTATGGGGGCTATATCGGTTAGCTAAAGGTTGGAAACTATGCAAATATATACTTTTTTAATCCTTATAAGGAGACCAACATGTTAATGTACATTAAACACAATTTGACTGGATTCAAATTTCCCCTGTGGTAACATCCCACCCCCCTTGAAGAAATCCTACGGGAACTGTTTCATCGGCATACCAAACCACACTCTTATTTGAAAACAATTTGCCTTGCAGCTGTCTGATTAATATCGTTGAGCATATAAAGATATGCTTTCCAAAGTTTATTTTCATCCAAAGACAACAAAGAACACAATGATACAAGCATAGGAACGCCATAGTTGTTGATAATTTTCTAAACATTTTTTTCACCGGGTTTTGTTTTCTCCCTTTGATGCATTTGTTATGCAGTTGGTTATTTGGTCAGACGAAATTGGTGTATGCCCCATCTATTATATAGACCAGTTAACAGCAATGTTTGTAAACATGTTAGGGCCTGGTATCTTGAAATAGGTCGGCCTGACTGTTACACACTGGGCAATTGTATCTGTTAGAGTTTTAATACTATGGGCCATAACGATTCGCAGGAATGGATTCGCAGGCAACAAAAGAAGTGACGTAGGATGTTAACTGGTCTATACGAGTGATATTCCGATGCATCCTCGCGTTCGTTTCTTACGTCTCCAATCGTCAAATACGGCTCCATGAGTATCCTGGCTTTGTCACAGGAGAGTAATTGTAAATAGACAGTCCTAAGAATACAATAGGCGCAGGAGAAAACGTATAGGCCCTTATTAAAACATGTTCCCCTGCAAAGATTCCGATTTTAGTATGTTGTTCTATAGGACCTCATAGACATGTGTTAAATTAAATTCTGCTCATTTGTAATTTGTTCTAGGTGAAAAATTGATTCATAGATACATGGTGCAGAGAATGCACATAACCTCGCTGCTCAATCCTTACGTTACGTAAATGATAATCAGTGGAGTTCGCAGCGAAGTCCAACGGATTAAGCAGATTACCATTAATATTAAATTATTGGTGGCTTTCAGATCTTTTGATACCTGGTGCAAATTCTTTTACCAAAGTCGCCTGCCTTAATAGTAGGGTTTCAAACGAGAATCCTATTCTAGAAGTTTGAGGAAGAAGGTTTGAAGATGTTTTTCCATAGTTTGAAAGGTGCTGAATCAGAACTTTTGGGTCCAACCTCTGGGAAATGTGGGGAACTTGGAGAAATAAGGGGCGGGGGTAAAATTAGTACAAGGGTAAATTTGAAATCAAGTCAAATTGTGTTTAAATGTACACCAATTAATTTATCTCATTATAAGGAATAAAAAGGTATAGTGTATCTAGGTTTCGACCTTTAGTTACACGGCTACAGCCCTGAAAAGTTTCAAGGTCATTCTGGGAAAAATATCCAATACTCAGATTTTGTTGAAACCGGTGTAAAATTATTGCCCTGGTCATACAGAAGCAGAAAATTCATTTTAATTCTTTGGGTGACAGCTCTGTATACAATTTGAGCTCAAGTTTTGGTGACCACTATAGACCATGTAGACCCTTGTTACATTTTACCCACTAATTAACAAGGGAAGAGGAACGATTACCCCCAGGATGACCTTAAACCTTAGCGACAGCGAGGCTCGATCCTAGGCCAAGAGGTCAAGTTGTAAGATAGGCTGCAAATGTAAAATCGATCTCAATTGAAAAGTTGAAGTTCAATTGGAACCAAACTTGGTTTATGGATATCACACGAAACCCTCATTTCTTTATGACGTCAAAGTTCACATATCAAGGTCAAATGACATGTGAGGCCTGTCATTCACAAACCGCGACGCCAGGCGACACTAGCGGTCCGAGGACCGCGATGTATTGTTTTCAATTGCAACAATCTTGAAACAGCCTTTTTAGAATCGTCTCCCCTTGTTTTAGCAAAATGCATTGGCCATCCACCTTTCCACCATCTCCAATGATTAATGTGAGCGAAATAATGTTGGGAGGAGCAATGCAAATGTTTTCTTAAATAAATTATAAATTTTGCGAATTATTCTCAATACCGCCGCGCCGTTTTTCTACCGATTGTGTTTACATTATATACCTGTAAAGATTGTGGAGACTCAGAGATTTGGGTCGATGGAGTCGAGTTGTTTGAAGAAAGGCTTGAGTTGTGGATACCAGTAGTAGAAGTATGCATACTTGCAGGGGCATTATCAATAAGACCGCAAAGAAACCGCCTCCTGAGATAAAAACAAAAACAAAAGAAGGTAAACCAGACTCTAGACTTGGCGTCGTGTTTAAAAAGGAAAATTCGACAAACCCATATTAGTCCAAGCTACGACCATGTGACCTGTTATATTATAAATGTTTAAAAAAATTCCGCGTTAAATTTACCGGAGGAATTTCTGGCATCAGTATTTCCAGACATTTTTAGGGTTAAACTTTACAGAAGGAAATTCTCTGTCAATTACCGGAACTTTGACAGTAATTTACAGGAAATTGTCTAATATACGGGAAAAAAAAAAAAAAAATGGAGTTATTTAACAGAATTTTTCGTATTTAAAATTACGGAACCAAAAAAAGTCCGGAAATATTGCTGCCAGAAATTTTGAATATTTCCGGTAAGTAAATTAACATTTTTGTTGTTTTTTTATTGTTATTTTTTTCTCAAACAGGTTTTCCGATAAATTTACGGAAAATGTTTTTCTTAATTTACGGAAATTTTTAACAGTGTATAATTTTTTTTCAACGGTTTCTAGACCAGTTTTTTTCCCTTTTCCTCCTGAATCTGAATCTGATTGGTGCCCGACTAAAAACCTTGAGCATTTTCGAGGAAACGCAAAATTCAAAATGACCACCAAAATACTAAAACTCATGTTTTAATTACTCAAAAGTTGTATTTCTTTTGCATGTGCAGTCAAAACACTCATTGTGACCAATTAAAATATGATTTATTAACCACCTAATTAAGAGATTCAATATAGCCGCCAATACAACAAAGCATCTGGTATTTATCTACTTTGACCGTAGAATGGTAACTTGGAATATATAGACCAGTTAACATCCCTACGTCACTTCTTTTGTTGCCTGCGAATCCATTCCTGCAAATCGTTATGGCCCATAGTATTAAAACTCTACCATATACAATTGCCCAGTGTATAACAGTCAGGCCGACCTATTTCAAGATACCAGACCCTAACATGTTTACAAACATTGCTGTTAACTGGTCTATACAAATACTTTAGCAATCAACATGTAATTGAGACCATTATAAATAGCTCTCAATACTTTGACAATCAATGAAATCAATAAACCATTCAAGATGGCTTTTGAGTGAATAACAGATGAATGTTTTGTGTTTTGGTGGCCATTTTGATTTTTTGCCTTTCTACAAAAATGCTCAAGGTTTCTCGTTTGGCACCCATCGAATTCATAATCAGCATTAAAAACCGGTCTAGAAATCGTTAAAAACATATATCTAATAAAACAAGGTTGATATTAGTTATCAACGAATCTGCATGTAGCCCGGACTATATCCTACGATGTTGAAGCTTTTCAGGGAAATGACGAATTTTATTTCATATTGACCCTTTCCTTTGAACAACTACATTGAACACATTCTGCCAATGGAATTTAAAAAATACAGATCTTTATTGTTGTCCTAAGTATTGATATAATAATCATGAAAGTCTGATGTCATCATAGCAAGGAATAATGCTACGGTGACATCAGACGTTCATTATTATGTCACCATAGCAAGAAATATTGCCTTCTTCAGTGCCTGTGTGGAAAGCATCTTACTGTAAGGAGCTCCAAGACCGGTTAAAGCAATAACAGCACATTTTTTGAAGAGCACCCCAATTTTTAAAATTTGATATTTTTGCACAGTTATGTTGGTAATAGTCTAGGAAACTACACCTGCGAAAGAGAATGCTCGAAAATGCGTATTTAACATAAAATAAGCGATTTTGTAACTAGAATTGAGATCCCAGACGGTACTTAACAGCAGAGCTGGAAATGCTAAGTTTATGTCCGTCCATGATGAAATAGTGCCACCTCAAGAAAATGACCTCTAACTTGACTTGCCTGAACCAATAAAACAACTAATGGATGAGCGTAGATATATATGACGTATATGACGCTATTTCCCGGCTATTTCATATTGGAAGGCCCTTTCCAGCAGCCATTGATTTATTATCGGAGATCTCCGATATTAATTATTCTAATTACAAAATTCCTTTGTTTGTGACACATAGACATTTTCGAGCTTAACCATTCACAGGTATATTTTACTAGCCAGTTACCAATGCAACCGTGTCAAAATCTCAATTTTTAAAAAAAATTGGAGGCGCTCTTTAAAAAAATGTGTTATTATTACTTTAAATGGCACTATTACCAGGCTACTCATGCGAGTTCTAACCATCTTCTGAAAGGAATATCCTGCCAATCATCAGATCTGTGGTGATATACCTCCATATAGCTACAATTGTGGCAGACAGGAGAGCACAGTTCGCTGGGCTTTGCTTTCGAGCCAAGGACCACATTATAATCCGATAGACTTTCTTCTGTGTAGACTTTCATGTCGAAGTAGAGGTAGCAGACCATTAAAGCAATATTAGCACATTTTTTGAAGAGCGCCCCCAATTTTCAAAATTTGATATTTTTGCACAGCTATGTTGATAATTGTCTAGAAAACTACACCTTTTCAAAATTTGATATTTTTGCACAGCTATGTTGGTAATTGTCTAGAAAACTACACCTGCGAGCGAGAATGCTCAACAATGCGTATTTATCATAAAATGAGCGATTTTTGTAATTAGAATTGGGATCCTAGATTGTACTTAACGGCAGAGCTGGAAATGCTAAGTTTATGTCCGTCCATGATGAAATAGTGCCACCTCAAGAAAATGACCTCTAACTTGACTTGTCTGAACCAATAAAACAACTAATGGATGAGCGTAGATATATATGACGCTATTTCCCGGCTATTTCATATTGGAAGGCCGTTTCCAGCAGCCCTTTGATTATTATCGGAGATCTCCGATAACAATTATTCTAATTACAAAATTCCTTTGTTTGTGACACATAGACATTTTCGAGCTTAACCATTCACAGGTATAGTTTACTAGCCAGTTACCAATGCAACCGTGTAAAAATCTCAATGTTTAAAAAAAAATTTGGGGCACTCTTTAAAAAAAATGTGTTATTATTACTTTAAATGCCACTATTACCAGGCTACTCATGCGAGTTCAAACCATCTTCTGAAAGGAATATCCTGCCAATCATCAGATCTGTGGTGATATACCTCCATATAGCTACAATTGTGGCAGAGAGGAGAGCACAGTTCGCTGGGCTTTGCTTTCGAGCCAAGGACCAGATTATAATCCGATAGACTTTCTTCTGTGTAGACTTTCATGTCGAAGTAGAGGTACAGGGTGAGTCAAAAAGATTTACACTCGATTTGTTTGAATTTTTCTACAACAGTGAAAAATCTACCAAAGATACCGACTATTACATATAAAACTAGATTATTTCACTTACTAGAGAAATTTTGAATTTTTATATTTGAACTTTGCATTGCGAAGTTATGCTAACTTAAAGATAGGTACCCATTTTTCGCTCTGTCCACGGAATCACTGTTGTGGAATTTGGCCAAAGAGACTTTGGATGAGTCTACACAAGTACATCATGACATTCTTTGCTTGCTTTGATACCTTTGTGTAAACCTTCATCAAAATAAGTGTCAAACTATTTCATTATTCTGAAATCAATAACAATTATCAATGATTATGGAATCTTACACCCAAATTTTGAAGCATTACTTCAATAAATGTTCGAAATTGTTCACATATCTTTTTGCGGAAACTGAATGCAAATATGTAAACAATCATATGCAATACAGTCGGTTGACCCACATTTTCCACCGACTCTTTCATAACCTGATTGGGGGGGGGGGGCTACTTTGGGGAATCGATATTTGAACATTACATTCAACCTCCATCTGCCTTTCCCTTTGCATCTCAATCATTTTCTCTCCCTTCCCTCTCTTTTCTCTACTCCCTTTCTGCTTGTCCTTTTCCCACTTTCCTGCTCTACCGCTAGCTTAAGCAAATTTCCTGGTCAGGCCCACGGGGAGGGGACAATGCGACCCCTTCCCCTGCCCCTGTTACGCTACTACATGTATCATTGACTATTGTTATTGAAATATTATCAACAACAGTTGTTAAGGATTAGGTAATGGTTACTTTAGAACAAAATACAAAAGTTATTAAGCATATAGATGACAATAACTCAATGGCTTGCTGCCGCGGACGTGAAGAATTGTACAACCGTGGTCAATATGGTTTTTGGCGGCTTTCCGTTAGGACCATATCTGCAATATGCGAAAAAGGTAAACTTTTGATCTTTTCACCAATGACAGTGGATATAATGAGCTATTGTTTTTCATGTATAAAAAGCAAGTTCTAAACTGTAAGATATTTTTAATATTTTCTGAATAGAGTGTAAACTTTTGACTCACCCTGTATAGCAGGGGAACAGTAAACCTACCGTGGTAGTTATGCAAGACAACGGAGGTTTCACTTTAAATGAAGGGAAGCAGCAAAAGGGATAAAGAATGCCACGGATCGCGACGAAATTCAAAGGATGAATATTATTCTCATATTATTATTAATAAGACTACGGACTATATTTAACCGGATTTGCCACCAAGTTGGTTCTTGAACCATGAGACTTGCATGCCCGTGTCGGGCATTCGTACACATTAATGAACACTGAACAGTGCACCTTTAATCGCCTTACCCAACTTTGAGTTACCGTGCCTCCTTGCCAGTATTTATTACTATACTGATCAAGTTGATTTTTATTGCAAACATTGAGGGAATGTATCATGCGAAGCGATAGTGCAAATGACCAAGTGACTCAGTCACGAAGACGAGGATTTTGCAATCAAAACCACAAATAGTGAGCAAGTCACAAAGAGGGCAAAGAGGTCGATACTTATAACATTCCTCGACGAAGACCTCAAAAGGACATGAAACTTCTAATATGAAGTATTTTATTTGCTCGTGATCAATTGGAATTGAATAAGTCCGCGTTTCCTAGCCGATATGTTGTGAAATATGTCGGCGAATTGAACCTCATCATCGTCGTCCGTGGTTATGAGATAACTTTTATGTCACTTGAGATAACCTTTATGACAGACAAAAAACTGATTTCGTAAGTCCTGCTCTCAGCATATCAATGGGAGGACAAAACAGCCCATCATATAAAATTTATTGCATTTATCCATATATGTAATCCGGAAGTTATTAGTTGTTCATGATGATAATGAGCACTCTTTATTCGTCATACCGCTTTTTCGTGGTGTGTTTGTAACTTGTTTTCGGCAGGGTGACATAGCATGTTACACACTCTGCATACCTCCCAAGTGTAAACCAGTTTTACCTCCGGTTTAAGTAAGTAATGTATAAACTTAATAAGAGAAGATACGCGGTTCGTTAAGTACGTAATTCCTGTTTTCTAAATTGGAAAAAATAAATTGAAACCAGTGTTGAAATTCCCAGACTGGAATAATAACCGAAAGGCATTGTGAAAATGGATTCGCCGTATAGATTGTGTGTTAGCTTTTCCGTGTCTGCGAGTACCGAAGTAACCCCCGACAAAAACGTTCACTTTTCTCGCGTAGGATTCTATAGGTCAACCCAATTACGATACATATTTAAAACCAGACATAAGTGTTCCCAAAAGATAAGTTCCCCCCCCTAAAATTCGAGGAACTTTCGTTGCATAACATCACTAAGAACTGCATGTTCAGACATTTTAAAAAGTTTTAAAGAGAGGCAACATTTGGCTCTCCACAAAGTCGTTGCTTTTCAAAAAACACCTTTGGCCAATCAACACACACTCGCTTTTTTGTTTCTTTCCACAAAAGATTTGTCGAAAAATGTGGCACTTTAACCGTATTCAAAGGTCTAAAGTCGAGAATATCCATTTGCAACAATGAGTTCGTTTCCTTTCTTTATTGCGGTCTGAAGTAAATAGCTTAAAACATTAATGCATAGGCAAACAAATAAACAAACAGACAAATATGCAGGAAAACAAACAAAGAGAGTAGCTTTACATCACATCAGTTCAAATAAAGTCAGTTTTTCTTTGCATATTGCTCCTTTTTTTATTTATGAATAAAGTGTACTTTTTGAAATGCCTTTCAAATAAAATAAGATCAGCTTATTGTTTTGCCATTCAGGGTGATACTCAATAGGTCAACCGTTTCCCTTCTCTGTCACTGATGACATCACTGTAGTGTTTACACATGCTTTTTACCCACAATTTGCTGATGTTCTGTATAGACAGTGGTTCCATGGTCGCTGGATAATTCCACCCCATGTTGAGCCATTGTAGGCGTTCTCCTTTTATCTGTCGATCTGCTTCATTTCACCTGGTCTTGCTTACACAATCTCATCTCATTCTGTTTTGACCGCATATTTGTCTTGTTTATTTTGTTTGCCTATGCGTTAATGTTTTAAGCTGTAATTTCACTTCAGACCGCAATGCATATGTAAGAAAGGAAATTAAATCGTTGTTGTAAATTGATATTTCTTTACTTTTTGATAGTGCCTTTAAATACGTAAAGTGCCACTTTTCTACACCAATCATTTTTGGAAAAAGGGACTGTTGTGTTTGATGCCAAAAGTGTTTTGTTGAAAGCAACGACTTTGTGGCAGAGCCAAATTTTTCCTCTCTTTAAACATTTTAAAAAATTCTAAACTCCATTCTAAAGTCAAGTTATGCACGAATGTCCTCGCATTTTAAGGGGGAACTGATCTTTTGGGAACCCTGTAGTAACGGACCCTCTGCCAAAACTTCCATAGAAACACCCTCCGTTTTCCGGAGATTATTTGAGATTTAGTTTTTCAATTTTTTTACACTCATTCTCTATGACGAACTGATAACGTTAATCTCTCTAATCTCTCGCGCAGTACCAATTTAGATATCTTTCGCAGTCTGTGACACAGACTACACACTTTTCCGACGCGCGTAAAGAGAAACAACGCTTTGGTGGAAGAATCTCCCGCCGCGTGCATTATTTACCAAATAAAGACAATTTAACCTTAGGAGGTTACCATATATCATGTATTAAACCTACCGCCTACACCCGAAACACAAGCGTAGGCAATTTTATTGCATTGTTACCCCAAATAACTAGTTTGCTCTAAATATACAAAACTATAGCGGCGATTCTTTGCTATTGAGGGGGATGGGAAGATACACCAGTATTTCTTCTTCTTCATAGGCATCTATGGTAACACACATGATTCTTCGTGTTGATTTGTTGAATTCCACAACGGCTTACAAAGACGAGGTCAAATGTCAGCAGATTAGTACATATACGTCCAAAAAACTGTTAAAAAAATGAGCAAGGTAAAATATGGCTTCGTATTTGTCCTTTCCCTTTAAATGTCTCCGAAATGAGATGATAAACCTAGTCCAAATCTTTCATTACGGGGCCCAATTCCAATTCCAATAAACAGGGACCACAAAAAGATACCCCACCATTGAACATCATTAGTGACACTTTTGATTTCAGTCAGTCCATGAATAGATTCACATCACACCAGTCACCTGGAATTTTCTATACTCCCTCTGAAAATAATATTCCACTAATGATGTCAGCACCAACCCAATATTGAATGCCTTCTGGTCCCGTCTTGTAGACTTGACACAAACCACTCAATTAATTTGGCATTTCCTGGACCTTAACCTGTTCGACCTATACTATAGCTCGGTAACTCTCTTCATCGTAGATATTGCAAACTGTATCTATTTTTGCGTTAAGAAATTGAAAACATTTTGAATTGAATAATTTTGACTACTTACTGTAGGATCTGAACTTTAACCCACCCTAACCCCGCGTATCTATAGTATGCGTAGAAATACCAGAAAGGTTGCCAGATAGAAAGGTTGAATTAAAATTTGTAAAATTAAAAATATTTTTATTATAAAATAGTTCTGTTTACGCCATAACATGCATAAGGGCGCTGATTTGGGCTTAATCATTTCATGTGTATGACTAATTATTAATATTCAATTTTGACTAACACTGCCTTATATGTTACAATTATTTTGGTTCTCGGGTCGGGAGCCAAATCATTACTCTTCGGGGCGAGGCGGTACACTTCCCAATTTCCCCTTTGATTTTGACTTGTTACGGCCATTTGTCCCTTCTTATGCGCCATATTTTTCTAAGGAGCGCCCTGACACTGTATTTTCTTTTAAAATCTATCGGTAATAGACCATTCGTTCTGACGGTACGTTGACTATGATTTTTTTAAAAACCAGAATAATCCCTTTTATGGAAATTTCAAATTAAAATCGGAGAGAGAGAGAGAGAATTGCTACACGTTTATGCTACACAAGCAATTTTTTACTCATTTTAACCCATTCTTATTGCTAAAAATAGATCTGTCTGTCTCTCTGTGTACGGTATGGCATTTTCGGTCTGCTTTGACATATGGTTTGCTGATTTTTAAGTCATGGAGGTAGGCTGATGACAGTCTACGTTTTGTTTCAGGGTTTCAGATTTGACCCAAAAGATCAAAGGTCATCCAGAGATCAATTTGAGGTCCATTCCCTAGAAAGGCCTCTATATTAAAAATGAGATCTGGTCCTTCTCTCTGTTGGGTATCCCGGTATGGCTTGTCGTTCTGCTTTGACATTGGGTGTCTGTCTTTGAGGATGGAGGTAGGGATGACAGTCTTAACGTTTGTTTGCAGAGGTTCAGATTGACCCAAAAGATCAAAGGTCATCCAAGATCATTTGAGGTCCATTCCATATAAATGCCCTATATTAAAAATGAGATCTGCCTGCGAGCCTCTCCGGCTATGCGTTTTTCGTTATGCTTTGACATATAGGTTGATATTTGGCATGAAGGCAGGGGAGGACAGTCTGGCATTTGTTTGCAGGGTTTTTGGAAGTGACCCAAAAGGTCAAAGGTCATCTAGAGGTCAATTTGCTTATAAATACCTTATGACCACCAATTGGGTCCAAAGGACGCTGACCTTAGCGCGAACAAATCTGAGGCCAAGGCCAACAAACATTGGTCCCCACAATGTCCACATCACACACGGGGGGGGGGGGGGGGGTTGATGCACTATTACTATACCAATACGACGGTCGAGAATGTTATTAGTAGCCCATTTAGTGAAACCAGCTTGTTTAGGTGGAAAAGACAAAATGAAGTGCAATGATTCCTACAGTTGCCGTCAAAATACTTCCGCGGTATTTGGTCTGGTTTGAGCATGATGTTCCTAAACACGGAAGTGATTTTGCTGAACTGTGATTGGATGATTATCGCTCATGACAACAGTGCAAGCTTTAGAGTGGCTCAGATCAAAAAAAGCTCCACCCCTTTTTACGCGTTCATGACGACTGCTGCGTTGGCCATCTCGGAAGTACACTGTTGCTTATAAAATTGGAATAATTTGTGTTCAGACCCAATCTTAAAACGTATTTTTATTTGAACGCCTCAGTAATCATATCAGAGTAGGTAAATGATTACATAATGAGTCCCCACTACCCAGGTGAAGTGAATCCATGCATAATTTTGAATTATATAACAATGCCTTTTGTTGGGAACTATAAAATGCCAGACGTCTGTTGTTTGTGCCTTTTCCCTGCTCCAAGCCTGTGCACAAGGGGGCCATTTTTTCATATATAGTTACCTTAACAACAAAAACTGACACAGAGGTTCCCTAGGTTATGCCTCGTCCAACGGCATTGTCAATACGACGAAGAGTGCTTGCACTCCGACGGGAAGGGTACAAACAAGCCAAAGTTGCTGATTTCCTCGGGATATCGCAGGCCACGAAAATCTTCAGGACGACCACAATGGACTACCAGACGAGATGATCGCCGACTGCTTAATCTGTACCGTTGAGCCCGGAAAATGCCAACGAGGGAGCACAGAAGGCTACAGCCCGGACACTGGCGAAATGTTGTGTTTATGGACGAGAGCCGCTACATCCTTGACCATCAAGATGGAAGACAAAGGGTTCGTCGAGTACGTGGTGAGAACCTCCGAGGTGATTGTATTTAGGAATCGACATTTAAAACAGTACTATTGAACATTTCGATGCATGAAATCACCCAAAAATGTGTTATCTGTAAAACTGACTGATGTGAAGAAATTGTAACAAAATTCTTAAATCTGCTGTTCAAATACCACCTTTTACTTTACAGTTTGTAAAGGGTTAATTGTGGACTAAGTTTATGCTGATCTGTTCGGAAGAGTCTGATCAATCAAGTAGTGTGGCGATATTCACCCTAGATATCATAAATAACTCACACTGTAAGAATCATTCCATAAAAAGTGGTAAAAATAATTCATTCCAACTTTATGAGCAACAGTGTACTTTGAAAGCGAGTATGCGTAAATAGATTTTGCCATATGGTCAGATTTATATTAGATTTATCGGCAAGAATTAAGAGACGACGGCGAGTTGTCTTCATCATTATCGCTAACGGCGCAAAGACCCTTTTTGGTTTGGTTATTCGATTGGGAGAAAACATACCCATGGTGACGACAAATGAGCAATGGTAAATGCAAGTATATTGTGAATGTGACTGTGTTGTTGAAAATACCAATCAAATAAGCAGAAGTGCTCCCTCTTCATACTACTTAAGTGAAATTTTGAGTGGTGAATAACGAGCACATTAATTTAAAAAATTGGAGCTGCCCATTCAGTAGAACTTGAACGGGAGGTCAATAGGTTAACTTGGTCAGACCTGTCCTCCAGAACAACCCAAACGTGTAGATAATACAAACTAATCGCCTGCGGAAATATCCGATTTAGTCAGGTAAACCAGGTGCATCTATTGTATTCTTCGCATGCTTGGATGATCTGGAGGGAAACAAAAGTCCATACCTTAGGGGAACTAACGCTGGGAACCAATTTGGTGGCGGTCTTTCTAATCGAAAAATAGCAGCTTCTTGGCATAAAACCTGTCATAAAAATTAATCTTACAACTTTGTTCCCGGAAAGAAAAATATTTCAAAGTAGGCTGTTTCAATCAAAAATGTTGAATGTTGCATATTCAGTCAAATTTCAAAGAAAGTCGAGTTTATGCATATATAATCCTTTAGAATTCGTTGGATGTAATGCTCGCCAACACCCCAAAACAATAGATGTCTTGGGCATAGATCTTGTCAGAAAAATGAAAATATTTTACAACTTTTTCCCGCAGAAAAAGGTCTGCTCTTTTTATCAAAAATTGAAAATGTAGTAAATTTAGTCCCAGAAAACCGCCTTCATACAAATTATACATGTAAAGTCGGTTAGAATTCGCCTTGCCTAAAAACTACAATACTGAAAATCACCTGAAATCGATAATTATCACTATGAAACTTTAATACAGCTGCAAATTGTTGAAAATAATTAGAGACTTTGGGATAAAGGATCTAATTAGGAAAAGAGGTTGAACATAATTTACCCACCGTAAACGGACCATTGTCCGATATTCGATAAGCAAAACGACAAATCGAATCTTTTTTCTAATTATTATAAAGTAGGTACAATTTAATGAATAACTGTTAGTTTAGTGGTCGTACTCCTTTCTGTCCTGGAATTTACGATGCTTTTCGAAAATTGCTTATGTTATCAAATAAGAGTGGGAGAGAGAAAGCAAGAAAAAAGAGCCAGAGACAGTGTCCGAAAGAAAAGTATTTAAGACAGACACAGAGAGTGTAAGAGAGGTAGAAAGAAATATAAAGAGAGAAACAGGAATGGGAGCGATTACTATACAACAAGGAAAGACACGGAAAATGTCACCAAGTGCGTACTTTCAATCGGCAATGCAAAATTTGTGGGAAAAGGCAGTTTCTATCGTCATATTTTAACAAGCTTTTCGCTAGCTTTAAACGATTATCATCAACGCGTGCATGGATGTTGATGTGGCCGGAACCCTTGAATTACGTTCACCTGATTAAGTACGGTTATATTGGTGGAACGTTTAAGGACAGAATTTTTTTGAGTCAGTGAGCAAAAGCGGATATATTTTACCAGTCCAGGATTTTATTGAAGCGTCTAATTACCCATTGACGTATATTTCAGTAGCGATTTCGCTATGAACATAATCACCTTCAAATGTATTTTTCTAAGTGAGTATTTTGAGTTGGTTCTCCCCATTTCTGATTCTTAGACCCAATGCATGCTTTACACCCACAGCTACATTATTTTTTTTTAAAGTATCTTACGTCTGTAGAGATTTAAAACAATACATTCCAAAAGGTAGTGAAATGAATAAATTTAAGAATTTGAGTTAAAATTCAACGATGATAATGATTATCATGACAAATATCATGATAATCATTATCATCGTTGTCGTAATTGTCGTCATCATTATCATAATCATCATCATCATCATCATCAGTTTTCGAAATATACATTTTGTTGCGCAGGTCTTTATCTTTCATTTAACACCTCACTTGTAAAAAATCGTGCAAAAATGGCTGAGATAGAACGCATGAAAGACATAAAACCCCCAAACCAAAAGTTGCAGTTTTTGGATTTTTAAATGGTCACTGTGTGGTACAACGCAAAAATTTGTGTGTATTGATTTTACACAAAGAGGGTTCCGAATGAATGAGCGAGAAAGCTTACTTGTAATATTGATTGTGGTCAGCGTGTTCGTGTCGCAGTACACTGCAATGCCCATTTAGGCCAGTTATTTTATGATTTGACCCAAAACAAATTGCAAAAGAAACAAATTTGGTGTTAATATACTGTGAAATTGTCCAAAAATAATATATTAAAAGTTTACCAAAATCAACCTAGTGGAACATGTTGAAATAAGGGGGCAGCATTTGTACAGGGGTAAAAAATTAGAATTGTTCAAATTGATTTAAATGATGTACCGATTTATTGGGCTACTCTTAAGGTTTAAAAAGGTATAGTTTGCCCTATCTATGAGTTGTAGTTTCTGTACAATAGGCACATAACCGTTCAAGGTCATCCTGGGGTCAAATTCATAGAATGGTCCGATTTTGATCGGACTGGTTGTAAATTGTTCAATTTGTCCCATTTGAAAAGTAAATGTAAATGGATTCTTTGTTTGAACGTTCTATATAAGAATTACAGAGCTTTTACTAGTGACCTCCCATAGACCCTGTAGCCCCCAGTCACATTTTGCGTTCCAGTTATGCAGCGAATATCATAGATGATGCAAGCAGTATATTTTCGGTTCCTGTACCATTAGACGAACATTTTGACACCGTTGTTATAACGAAGGGATGCATCTGAAAATGTACCCCCATTGTGACCTTGAACCTATTTTGACTTATAACTATTGAACTACAACCTGCAGATAGGGCAAACTATACCTTTTTTAATCCTGGAAAGGTGATGAACACGTTGGCATACTTTTTGACGCGTTTTGTTCCTTTTCATGTTTTGACCCCTGTATAAACCTTACCCCCTTAAAAATATATGTTCCACTCCTTTGATTTTGGTAAACTTTATATGTTGTTTTTAATGGTTTTTCTCAATAAAATTTTGGAGAAAATTATTCTTTTGCAATTAGTTTTGGGTTAAGGCATCATTTATTCTATTTTGACTGGTCTAATTAAAAAACTCCAAAAAAATGCAAATTTTGGTTTGGGGGTTTTACGTCTTTCAGGCGTTCTATCTCAACCATTGTTGCACGCTTTTTACAAGCAAGGTATTAAATGAAAGGGCAAGACCTAGGCAACAAAATGTTTATCTTGAAAACTTTCAAAATTATCGGACTTTGACACAATACTGATCGAAAAACATGCCGAGATACTTTTTGTGCCAACTGTATGTCGTTATTAGAGGCATCAGTTGACAGACATTCAAATAATTAAATTCTACCACAAGTCTAAACTCCCAATGAACTAATTTTTGTCTCAAGTTAAAGCTCTTGAAAAGAACTATGCAATCCACTACTAAGAGTTAAGTCTTCTCGCATGGGTACACATTATAACTGGCACTAAAATTGGCAATTTCAATACCACTAATTAATATTCATGAGTGTCCTTTACCATGGCTGTTTACTGTTCTCCATGCTCAAATGCTAAACTTTTGGTTGATTAGAGTTTTTATATAATACAACACCATTATATAAGTAACACCGTATTGAAGTTTCAAACACGAGTGTAGTAAACCTGCATTATCCCAATACTACCTTAATTCAATAACAGAGCCTACTGTGTATTATTGCCCCACGCGGGAGCGCGGTGCTATAGATGTGGAATAACTTGACAGACATAGAGTTTTTGCCATATTGAAGGATGAAGAGCCTTGGTCATAACAATTTTTCATGACAATTGAAAATGATGAAGAGTGCTAAAATTACTTAATAGTTGTGATGAACTTGGCATAATTATTATGCAAATACAAGATAGTTTTTGTTTAAGTAAATAATGATATCAGTGTGGGATAGATTGTATTTTCAGTGCTTTTATACAAATTTAGATGAGATCTGTACAAGGTTCTATTTTCACCTGTTTGTTAGGTCAAATATCAGGCCAGTTGGGCGAACTGCCAACATTCAGCAGTGCCTGGTTTAATACTTATAGGTACCAAAGGTACTGTATCATTGCATATTCAGAAATATTGACAATTTCTTGGTAGCTGACACCAGTTATGAGGGTCAACTATTTAAGTACTATTATGTCATTATTAAACTTGAACAAGATTAAGTGAACTTCAGTCATTAAGTTTGAGATACCATACCATATTCAGTAGCTTTTCGTTTTTTAATAAAAAGTCCCCTGCGCAAGCAATTTTCGTGTTTGGAAACTGTTATTTATCTCTCAATTCTTGGCTATTTTCGGATGTTTTTTAATAATTCTACCATTGCGCGGGGCATACATTGGTGGCCAGCACCAAGATGTTTCTTGTCTAATACTGAATTGTAGCCACCCAGTGCCAGTGCACGAAAAGCGGGTTTATGGCATTCTACGTACGCGTACGTAACTTCTTTTCATTCGATGATTTAAGTGAACATAAGTGTTACGGAGATCCATTTTGGACTAAATGATTGACGCTTTACACACATGTAAGAACATTCGTAAGTCAGCTAGTGAAAGTGGAGGGTAGAAAAAATTGATTGATTAGTTAGTATAGCTTTATGGAAATCAATCAGTGAATAGACTATGCTTGATCAATAAGTAGACTAATAAATGTACAGCTTCTATATTTGTCCCAGGCTGGGCAATTCCATTCCGTTGCGTTTTTATAAAGAAAGACATTTTTAAATTGCGTTGATTGCTTCCATCGCCTGTAGGATGTCTGTGACGCCGATATGAAACGTATTACCAAGCCCTAGTCCCTTGTCTATTCCTCAATTAAGGGATAACTCGATTTTTCCCTCCCGCCCCCATGTTATAAACCTGTGCAGTTATGCAAGCGAATCAGGTGCAAAAAGTGAGGTCAGACTTTGTTACATGACACCTATTTATCCTCTTTCCCGAGGTTATTCAATATAATTATTAATGGTTAAAAATAAGCGGTTTATTCGTTTTTCTGTAATTTTAGAACTTGCATTCATCCACAAGGGATAGTTGGCAATCTATTAGGGGGAAAAGTTATCTCCGCCTACTCACCTTCGTTTAATGTGAAGGGTAAGTGGGCTGCTTTCACATGGTACAATCAAAATATTTCGTTACCTCCCTACCTAATCATATACAGTTGGCACAAAAAGTATCTCGGCATGTTTTTCGATTAGTATTGTACCTTAGTCCGGTAATTTTTGAAGTTTTCGAAGTATACATTTTGTTGCCTAGGTCTTCCTCTTTCATTTAACACCTCATTTATATAAAAGCGTGCAAAAATGCCTGAGATAGAACGCCTGAAAGACGTAAACCGAGTTGGCGCAGCGTATCTCCCTCGCCTTTCACCAATGAGGTCCCGGGTTCGATACCCGGTAGGGGCTCGTTCTCTGTGGCTTTATGTGAATTTGGTTTCTCGATCCATACTCGTTCCCGCAGGTTTTCTCCGGGTACTCCGGTTTCCTCTTGCTTCTAAAATCGAGCTTCTTGGCATAAATCTCTTCTGGTATTATGGTTTCTCTGATGTGCTGAGCGCCTTTCATGGCTGCCGCACAGCGCCTTGAGCACGTTTACGTGGATATGTCGCGCGTTAAAAATACACATTATTATTATAAACCTCCAAACCAAAAGTTGCACTTTTTGGATTTTTCAATGGTTACTGTGTGGTACAACAAAATAATAGGTGTATATTGATTTTACACAAAGAGGGTTTCTGACTGAATGAGCGAGAAAGCCTACTTACAATATTGATTGTGGTCAGCGTGTTATTGTCGCAGTACACTGCAATGCAATGCCCATTGAAAACGCCAAAAACTGCAACTTTTGGTTTGGGGTTTTTATGTCTTCCAGGCCATCTCAGCCATTTTTGCACGCTTTTTTATAAGCAAGATGTTAAATGAAAGAGCAAAACGTAAGCAACAAAATATATATCTTGAAAACTTTCAAAATTATCGAACTTTGGCACAATACTGATCGAAAAACATGCCGAAATACTTTTTGTGCCAACTGTATTTATATAGTGCAATACTGCTTAATAGCAGTATATTAGCAATAGTAAGGAGAATACCGATATCACTGCTTGCACCTTTCCTTAAGTATAACATTTATAAGGGATATCCACTACTTTCGAACCTCTGCATTGGCCCCTCTTTAGCCCCATCACTTAAGCTATCGTGTTAAGTAGAACATTCCCTTGTAGCGTTCGATATTCATATATTCATCTTGATTTAATTTGGTTTCTTGAATGAAATCCGTAAAAGTACGTCGTGTACCCAAAGACAACTGTATGTAATCTTGCCAAAACATTGTCGGCTATCCGATGCATTACACACAATCACTCGTGATATCAAAATAGCGAATTCAAATGAAAAGTTGAATTAAGCACTATTAGGCGACAATGCAAATTCGAATCAATCAGGAAAATAATGTATTTCAATCGCAAATCCCTTGCGATGACTCCAATTTACAATTTCAAACTATATTTGGTTTAAACGGAGTTCCATTAAAATGATGGTGCGCAATAGAGCTGTTCAAATGTTACGCGTTAACGGGCAATTGACTAAGCTCCTTTACAATCCTTTCACGGAGTCGTACTTCCTGTTTCGTCGAGTTGTTTTACACTACTGCTGTATTTAAAGCGCCGCAAGCGATCGAAGCAATTTCACGGAGATATTTGAGGATGTAAACCACTGGTGTCATCTTTACGACAATCTTAGCTTAGTATGACGTGTTGCACATCGTGGCGTGCAGTATGACGTCACATTTTCGAGTCCACAATGTTGAGACTGCCGCCGCCAGCAACCACACACACATTTAACGGAAGGAATCTGTTAGTTTGACATGCCCGTCTTTTCGCGTTCTTGCAAGCACTTCGTTTTAAACATGTTAAAGGCGAGAACTATGCAGCTATAATAGATCTTTGGAAATCAATGACATGTTTTTCCTGGGTTTTTGTGTCGAAGCTATGTTTAGATCGCTTAATATAGGCAAAGCTAAAAATATCTTCCAAAAAGGGATCCAGATAAGTCAAGTCAACAACAAGTTCAGTCATCATGACCGTGCTTAGGGTATATAATGACTTTTCTGCTCTTTCTTTTTCTCTTGTTGCCATTCATGTCCTCTTCTCTGGTATTTTCTCTTCTATCTCGGTGTCATTTTCATTCGATCTTGCACGCGTTTTTTGTCACAACGTGCAGGGTGTACCTAAAAAGTCTGCACGAAGATCTTAATCGAAATCAAATACGAAAAAGGAGTTTTAAAACACTTTTCATTCGTAAGCTGCATCGTGAGTTATAATGAGTTCCTATCTTATTTAAATTAATTAATATTCATATCCTTTGTTATTCAGGGATTATCCCTCATTTGCATAAATTAATATTCATATCCTTTGTTACCCAAAACGGAATAAACCGCAATACAAAGGGATACGTTAGGGAGAAATGGAAAACATGACATAAAACCCTGAAAAAAGCTTATGACTGCAAGCACACGTACGTTTGTCATTCAAGAAAAAGGAAAACAAGGAGAAATCAGTAAATCCAATACTGTTGGCTCTGAGTACTTTCCCTTGGTATTTATATCTGATGAGGCAATATCAAGTGATTATATATAACAAAAGGCACGGAATAAAGTAAACGAATAACCATAGCGAATAAAGGGTTTTCAAATGGAGCAAAGATAAACTATTTCAAAAAAAATTGCTAACACTGGATAATAAAGAGTTTCAAAAGAAAATATTTTTTCTCGTACTATATATTGAAAATCGAAGTCTATATACCGTGCTACGTGGATGGCTTTTCAAATTACGATATTTCTAACACCAAATGCATGGTTAGGATGTAAACAAATGGAAAAACAAATAATAATACGCACAAAATGAATAAGACCTAAAACAACGGTTCCCATCAGATGTTTGTGTACAGTGTATTTATAAAATTAATATTTAATTAAGACACATCATCAAGTAGCTTTTTAATTGGTACATTATGCGTAACACGCGATAAAAGCGATTTCCAAAAAGTATAACATAAAAGCCTACTACTACTGTTACTACGTCTACTATTGCTAATACTGCTACTATGCTACTACTGTTATTGCTACTGCTCCTGCTGCTTGTATTAATGGCGATGGTGATGATTTGCAGTATTATAATAACAATGCGAAGACAAAAATAACAATAATAATAATAATAATAACTCTAACAGTGGAATAAGGGGAAATATTAATTATTCATTAGCTTATAACGAGTTCCTTTCTTATTTAAATTAATTAATATTCATATCCTTTGTTATCCAAAACGGAATAAATCGCAATACAAAGGGATACGTTAGGGGGAAATGAAATTTCTGAGTGAATAAGAAAAGCCAATTTCGCCCTAACCCCTACATAATATATATATATATATATATATATATATATATATATATATATATATATATATATATATATATATATATATATATATATATATATAATACGGGTTAAGTGATAACAAGCAATCAATAATAAATTCAATAAAAAATAAAAACAGTGCGCAAAGTAAATGACCAAATCGTTTTGATAATTTTGACTCACAGCAAGTGTAAGGTAATACAATTATCTTTTCAGTTCGATCGGAGTTTACACAACGGATTAAACTACACAAAATAAATAAATATATTAAAGCCAAGATTGGCTGGTTTCAATGTCTTAAACTTAAGTTAAATGATATAAATCACTTACCACATGACACGGTTCTTCTGTCGGATCCGCGTCGAGGACTCACGCTGATAATGCCGAATCAAAATCTTATTCCAATATTGGGACATCTTTTTATACTCCCCTTAACTATGAAAAAGAAATCCGGGGGCTGAAGAAGGTCAAAGTTGATAACGTTTACTCGGTTGCAGCGAAGTACTAACTCGAGTTAAGAACGGAAAGCAGACGACACAGAAAATGTGTTGTTCATCTAAGCGCGCTCTTTTCTTCGTTTCTCGAAAAAAACTTGCTAGAGGCGTAGATTAACGCGGAAGCGCTTTGACCTTCTGGATAACTGCGAACACCTAGTGATTAGCCTTAAAATGCATTCAAGATCTCATTCGGTACTCGTTCGTACACTCCCACTCTGCTTCTGGCCATTTAATTGATAACGGTCCAAGAATGACATTTATCAAAAGAATAAAAACTCCTGACACCAGCCATTGTTAACAAGTGCCTTTCTTCCCAAGTGAATCCATTTTCTGTGGACAGGGCAAATAGTTCAATTATAATCACATGTATTCGACACCTTTAGTTCAACTCTGTGTAATAAACTCTCGAAAAGTTAGACATTTTTATATGATACTTAAATCCTGGACACGCTACATACGACATAACATAACGCCAACGCCATATTTAATGAAGTGAGATCTCTTAAGCAGGAGTATCTAACTGTTTACTCTTAAAATTGTATTAATAATGAGCACTCGGCATTAAAATAAATCTGCTAAACATAGACAGAAATATCTGCTGTGAATCCCATCAAAAGATTAATTTCTGATACATGTGAATAGTTGTCGTTTTTGTAAAACAATATAAAGTTTGAATATTGTTCCGGCGGGATCCCTGGAAATATCTAGTTACTTAAAAAACATGAATTTGTTAATCCTTGTGGCTATTAAATATTTAAAAGAATTCTTTACTCTTAAATCACATAAAAGTTTGTTCATACTTACAGGAAATAAGGTAAAAGCCATTTCATCTTTTCATTCTAAATATATTTCATTTCATGAAAGCTTTCAACACTTCCACTTAATATCACACTGGACGATGAGAGTGTTTTCATTGCATTTTCTCATTGGTTGTTTTCGTTAAATGTCAGGGACGCATCCATTTTTAACGGACAATAAGAAATCTGTTTAGTAAGCTTAATGGTGTAATTATATATCAAGTTAATTCTTATAAACTTTATTGTTATTCAAAAAGTATAGATGAGTGTGGAATGAGTGATATTACACAGCTTAAGTAGCATATCAGGCTATACGGTATTTTGCATTATCATAATGTTATAATACACTACATATATATATACCTAGAGTATAGATACATAACGCATATCTTGATCACCAAACAATCTTAACACGACTATAGTGTTATGAAGTCCAATCGATTATGAGCAACTACAAGTGCGCGTGATTTGTAGACATAGGCTGGTATTCTGAAAGGGAGTCTAACTTTAGACCTGTGTTTAAACCAGAGTTCTTTCTACAAGAGTGGACCTTTTTTCCTTCCAACTTACTCTAAAAACATGTTGTAATGGGTGAGAAAATTCCTCATGGATGGGCCGTTCTGGCTCATCCATGAGGAATTTTCTCACATTTAACTTTCAGAGTATTTTGAAAGGAAAAAGGTCCACTTATGTAGGACTAACCCTAGTTTTTAACACAGGTCTAAAGTTAGACTCCCTTTCAGAATACCAACCTCTAACTTTAAGAATGATTAATTATGTCATCAGTCCATCATCAATCATTTGTCGTCAGTGGACGGAATGGTGGAAGCGGCCATGATCTATCAAAATCTCTGGATTTCAAGTATATTAGTGTCTTGGCAGCTACGTTTCCTTCTACCACGATTATGGGGTCTTCCAGTTGATGACAATAGTAGATGGGATAATATTAGTTGGTCTGTTGTCCAAAGGCAATGGGCCGGCCAACTAGAGGCGTCTATTTTGATCGTTTCTGGAAAATTACCTCCATATACCTCAATGTTCTGTATGGTCTTTCTAGCTAATGTTTATCACTCTTCGCAAAAGTTTTGGTTAAAATCCATCGATTTTGTTCTTAGATGTCTTTTTTACCTTTCAAGTCTCAGATTCATAAGGGGCGGCTTAAAAAACTCACCCACCGGTTGCATGCCGGTTCCGTCCGGTTCTTTCAGGTTCTAACCGGTTTCTATTGTTCCAAACAATTAAACCCGGTTTAACAGCCATGAACCGCACGTCAACCGGCGGTTGAGTTTTAAAACCGCCCCTAAAGTAAAATAATTTCGATGCACTGAAGAACTTGATTTTGGAAGTTTCTATATATGATGTTACATGCTGATCAAGCCTGAGTTTTTTTTTTGTATTTGCTTTCTTGGAACGAATCGGGTATTGGGAAGCCATAGTACTTAGTAGTTGCATAAATGTTCTCGAGTTTGGTGCCATCAAGGGTATGAACGTGGGATATTGTTGGAATATTCACAAGTGGCTTCTTTTCTGCTTTTAGAAGCATGCCCACACAATTTGAGGCATCTTCAGTACTCTGCAGTCAAGTTTCTGCTGAGGAAATTGGTGACAGGAGTTCAATAATCAGCAAAACCCAGATCCCGATATGGTCTTCTCTTTCTTTCTTCAAGTACAATTCCTGTGGCGGCTTGTATATATTTCAAAGAATGCGGCGAGATGGTCATGTAAGTTGTGAATTCTATGCAAATTAACTCAGATCTTTAAAGAGAAACTGGCACATTTGAAAAATAGTGCGCCCTCTAGGTTTTTCAAAATTGATATTTTTTGCATGGTTGTAAAGCTTTTATATACATTAGCCCTCACCTGAAATTTGTTAAACCCAAATCAGCACGCTTATGGGTAAACAGAACGTTTTATAATTAATGTCGCCGGCGACATTGGAAATATCGGCGACATTAACGACGTGGAAATGGCGTGTAACACAAGAAAACACACACTAGAGTTGATTCTCACGGCATGCACCTTGTTTGACCGGTTTGTGACCTTTGTGGTTTTAATATCAATGAGTACTAGTCTATGATATTCATGTAATAGACACATTTGTTAATTAAAGTTACGGCAAACTTAAAAGTTAGATTACAAATTCCCTTGATGTCTTTAGCCTCTTATTAATGCCCCTATCTGTTTTGGAGTATGTTATTTTATGTGTAAAATATATCTTCCAATGACCTAGACTATCATTTGCGAGCAAATGGAAGAAATTTTATATTTTCTGAAAATTTGCCCGTGCCGCCTTTTAATATACGGTCGTAACTTAATATACTGCAGATTGGAATTCGGGAGATTTTGTTGAAAATGTGGTGTGTGTAGAAAAATTGTTTCGTTTTCGCTTTTGTTTCTCTGTTCAAATCGGCATCCATAGCCAAAAAAATATAATTGTAAAATTGTAGTCATTTCCATCAAAACCGTTCATTTTTTTAAGATTGTTTATAATGTCTTTATTATTTAAAGCATATGACAAATTCTGAAATCAATCTTTTATAACGTCCTTCTATTTTTGCGCATGATGCAAGATATGTTTGACTTTTGCACTCAGAACAATCCAATTAATGGCTCTTTAAAGCAAACGTTAAAGTTTGCTTCAGAATAGTACCACGATAGCTTTCAAATTCAAATATAAAAAATAAGATGATCGACATGTTTTGTTCCAGCCAGCAAATACATTGCCACAAAAAGGTCTCGGGAAGTGTTACAATCAGTATTGTGCCAAAGTCAATAATGTGAAAGTTTCCGCATATAAATTTTGTTGCACCGGGCCTTGCTCTTCATTGTGCACCTGCTTGTAAACAACCGTGACAAAATGGACATTGCAGTGCAGTGGACCACAAAATGAGACGCGCCGTCAATAATCAATATTGCATACTCGCTCATTCAGTCAGACCCTCTTTGTTTAAAACAATACACACTTCTGGTGTTGTAAACATAGTGCTGATTAAAATCTACATAAAGTGCAAGTTTTGGTGAACGATTTTTACGTCTTTCGGTCATTATATTTCTTGTTTACAAGCGAAGTGGTACATGGAAGAAAAAGGCCAAGGCAATAAAATGTATATTTCGGAATATTATCGGACTTTGACACATTACTGATCGAAAAAAAAAAATGCCAAGGTACTCTGTGGCAACTGTATTTGGAAAGATAGTTGTAATATTTGACCTAAAACATGCTTTAAATATTTCTGACACAATCTTTTAGACCATAATTCATATATATGACGACAGTCAAGAGTCAAGGACAAGATCCACACATTTCAGGACTACAGTACATTAAGCTGTCAATTGATCCATGTGTAGCAACATGAAATTACTTGAATTTAAATACAGTGAGATCAACACTAGAAATTGATATTAAGATCAGTATAGTTGAACAGCTGTTTTAGACGTTACCTTTGAACAGCAGATTTTATAAGACGATCACAAAAAGAACTCTGCAAAAAATGTGGTTTAGTTATAGGAACTAATAAACTAGTTTTTTCATAAATAATGAAAGCAAAGATTTGTTTCTTATTTCCAATTATATTCAGCCGCTATCAAATTTATTATTTACGTTGCCTTTTTTTGGGGGGGGGGGCGATATATATTTTGGTTTTATGATGATAAACTACAGACCAATAAATGATATAGTTATGTACATTATCAGGCTTTCAAAGGTTTTTGCATGTTGATAATTTTATTACTATTATAACAAAACTATTTTGATATTTCCACCGCAATTTTGATCTTTAAGGACATATCGAGTTATTTGTATATTACAGTATTGCAAAACAACCGCGTCAATTTGAGACTCCTGACTTTCTATTGCAGTTTTGCATAACAATAGCGTCAGTTTCTTTCCCAATCTGCTATTGTAAATTGTAGTATTGCAATAGCGTCAGTTTCAGTTTCCTGATCCTGTAAATTACAGTTTTGCATAACAATGGCATCAGTTTCAGTTTTGCTATTGTGTATTGCATAACACTAACGTCAGTTTCAATTTCCTGATCTACAATTGTAAATTGCAGTATTGCATAACAATAGCGTCAGTTTCAGTTTCCTGATCTGCTATTGTAAATTACAGTATTGCATAACAATAGCGTCAGTTTGTTTCCCGATCTGATATTGTAAATTACAGTATTGTATAACAGTAGCGTCAGTTTCACTTTTCTGATCAGCTATGGTAAATTACAGTATTGCATAACAATAGCGTCAGTTTTAGTTTCCTGATCTGCTCCTGTAAATCACAGTATTGCATAACAATAGCGTCAGTTTTAGTTTCCTGATCTGCTATTGTAAATTACAGTATTGCATAACAATAGCGTCAGTTTCAGTTTCCTTACTTGCTATTGTAAATTACAGTATTGCATAACAAAAGCGTCAGTTTCTGATTCCTGATCTGCTATTGTAAATTACAGTATTGTATAACAATAGCGTCAGTTTCATGATCTGCTATTGTATATTTCAGTATTGCATAACAATACCGTTAGTTTTAGTTTCATGATCTGCTCTTGTAAATTTCAGTATTGCATGATAGCGTCAGTTTCAGTGTGCTGATCTGCTATTGTAAATTACAGTATTGCATAACAATAGCATCAGTTTGAGATTCCTGACTTGCTATTGTAAATTACAGTATTACATAATAATAGCGTCTTATTGATATTGTAAATTACAGTATTGTATAACAGTAGCGTCAGTTTCACTTTTCTGATCAGCTATGGTAAATTACAGTATTGCATAACAATAGCGTCAGTTTTAGTTTCCTGATCTGCTCCTGTAAATCACAGTATTGCATAACAATAGCGTCAGTTTTAGTTTCCTGATCTGCTATTGTAAATTACAGTATTGCATAACAATAGCGTCAGTTTCAGTTTCCTTACTTGCTATTGTAAATTACAGTATTGCATAACAAAAGCGTCAGTTTCTGATTCCTGATCTGCTATTGTAAATTACAGTATTGTATAACAATAGCGTCAGTTTCATGATCTGCTATTGTATATTTCAGTATTGCATAACAATACCGTTAGTTTTAGTTTCATGATCTGCTCTTGTAAATTTCAGTATTGCATGATAGCGTCAGTTTCAGTGTGCTGATCTGCTATTGTAAATTACAGTATTGCATAACAATAGCATCAGTTTGAGATTCCTGACTTGCTATTGTAAATTACAGTATTACATAATAATAGCGTCTTATTGCTATGGTAAATTACAGTATTGCATAACAATGGCGTCAGTTTCAATTTCCTGATCTGCTATTATAAATTACAGTGTTGCATAACAACAGCGTTAGTTTCAGATTCCTTACATGCGATTTTAAATTACAGTATTGCATAACAATAGCGTCACTTTCAGTTTCCTTACTTGCTATTTAATTATAAATTGCATTATTGCATAATAATGGCGTCAGTTTCAGTTTTCTGATCTGCTATTGTAAATTACAGTATTGCATAACAATAGCGTCAGTTTCAGTTTCCTGATCTGCTCCTGTAAATCACAGTATTGTATAACAATAGCGTCAGTTTCAGTTTCCTTACTTGCTATTGTAAATTAGAGTATTGCATAACAATAGCGTCAGTTTCAGTTTCCTTACTTGTTTTTGTAAATTAGAGTATTGCATAACAATAGCGTCAGTTTCAGTTTCCTTACTTGCATTATTGCATAATAATGGCGTCAGTTTCAGTTTTCTGATCTGCTATTATAAATTACAGTATTGCATAATAGCGTCAGTTTCAGATCCCTGGTCTGCTATTATAAATTACAGTATTGCATAACAATAGAGTCAGTTTGAGACTCCTGACTTGCTATTGTAAATTGCAGTTTTGCATAACAATAAGTTTCAGTTTTCTGATCTGCTATTGTAAATTACAGTATTGCATAACAATGGCGTCAGTTTCATTACTTGTTATTGTAAATTACAGTATTGCATGACAATAGCTTCAGTTTCAGTTCCCTGATCTGCTATTGTAAATCAAAGTATTGTATAACAATGGCGTCAGTTTCAGTTTCCTGATCTGCTCTTGTAAATTGCAGTATTGCATAACAATAGCGTCAGTTTCAGTTTCCTTACTTGCTATTGTAAATTAGAGTATTGCGTAACAATAGCGTCAGTTTCAGTTTCATGATTTGCTATTGTAAATTACAGTATTGCATAACAATAGCGTCAGTTTCAGTTTCCTGATCTGCTCCTGTAAATCACAGTATTGCATAACAATAGCGTCAGTTTCAGTTTCCTGATCTGCTCCTGTTAATTATGGTATTGCATAACAATAGCGTCAGTTTCAGTTTCATGATCTGCTATTGTAAATTACAGTATTTGTTTAACAACTTATAATGTTCTTTGATTGACAGGTAATTGGAAGTGTAAATCCTTCTTTCATGCTAGATCAGTCTAAGCTGACGTTGGGTAGGAATTGGGTGCCGTTTGTTGTATTACTTCTGGTAAGTGGACGGGAAATTATCTTTAGTAGTATGATGTAATCCACCCAGAAAAGGAATTGGTACGGATTGCTATCGTGATGTTCAAGCAGAACAATGGATTTTAATGAGATAGATACGGAGAAAATAAAACAACCCACTTTACAATTTTAACATTTACACAATGGCAAAAAATGTTTGATACTGTCCATGCTGGAAATGTTGAATTATCTGCACTACTCCACAACGACAATAATTAATATAGGACATTTTAATGTTTGTTACATAATTTTCAAATAACTTTCTAAAAACTTACTTTACAAAATAAAGCAAATTGATTTATTTACATGTTGACTAGATATAGTAATTTCATTTTCTCTAAATGTGAATACAAATTATCCATTTTAGTCTTAAAACTGACAGAAATTTGACTAAAGCACATTGATTTACTTGCATATTAATTAGATATTGTCATTTCATTTTATCTAAATGTGAATGCAGATTATCTTGTTTAGTTTTAGAACTGACGGAAACGACAAATTCGTTGTATTTCGCACTTTCTCTTGTCATTTGCTACAGTAATGCCAAATATTTTCCACATATCAATTTCAAGAAAGCAATTACCTTTTGAAAAGAAGAAAATATTTTAAGAAACATATTCATATCAAATCTATACATATATTCTGATAATATGTTTTTTAAAGATATTTTATAATGAAAGCGCTTACCGTTTTGAAAGGTTGTAAAAATCTATTAATATTAGTTATATATAACCTTGTCAAATCTGAATAGTAATGCTGTAAAAAAGATAGGGCCATGAAGAAATTTCCACAGATTTTAAGAAACTTAACCGTAATGGGCCCAAGATATATACTATGACAGCTCGCGGAAATTTGAAAGGCTACTCACTATGAGCTGGTAAAATCTCAATTCCCTTGGCACAGTTCAGTACCTTTCATTCGCCAATGTATTTAGAAAATACACCCCCTGGATTTTTAGTATGATATATGATACCCAGATCACACAAGGTCAGTTCATGTCAATGTATATACAAGAACAACCCACTGAACTGTGTCCTTGGTGAATGAGCATATTGTAATTCATAGTGACTACACAATTCAGTCCCTGTAACCCAGTCACGCTGTCTGTATTTCCGAATTCTACATTAATTAAATTACGGATAATCATACAGTATTTGACGTTCAACGTTTTTAGCTTCCCAAGTGACGTCATGAAATTAGATTTTGTATGGTAATCCTGCTGCCACGAGTGAATTCTATGACATCATATCCATTTGGGGGCAATTAGTAATTAAATACGCTATCTTCAGTCGTTAAGCACAGCAAGTGAAGGCGTTTTTCTTCTTTTTTTTAATTGTCTCTTTGATTTCCGCACCTCTTTATTCAGTTTCATTGAGAAATAAATGTCACCAAAAGCTTATTCTAGGGGCGAGTTTTCTTTTATGACTGCAAACTTGAATGCCATTTACATTAATTGCGTTTATTGAAATGTGGACCACTATGTTCAGAAATTAGAAAAAAAATGATTCCAAGTAAAAGAAAAGCAATGTCATAAAACGTTGTATAATTATTCTTAAATTTTAAACAAATTAGAATGGGCAAATGTAAGAAAACGACTAAGGACCTTGCATGCTGCTCAAAAGAATCCTCGTTTTTCGCAAGAAACACATCAACAGTTTCAAAATAGTTTTCACTTTTCGTAGAAAAATCAAGTATTTTTCCTGCATATCATTCGTTGGATACTCAACCTAATTTTGTTTTAGAGATAATGCTCTTATCAATATTGAAGCTGTCCGTCCACGGCTGCACCAGTGTTGTCTTTATTATTGTCTCAGTTGCCAAAGAAGAAGAAACAGAAATTTAAAACAATCGGCCATCTCAGTCAAATTGCATTTGTTAATGAACCGGATATGAACATAAATTGGAGGTTCTATGTTAACTTTAATCTCTTAAAGGTTACGTGGACATCTAATGCTTAAATTAATGCTTTTATATTGCGAAATAAACGGTAATCAGGTTTAACGCGCGAAAAAGTGACGGATAAAGCGGAAGATACTGGTGATAATTCTCCTTCCCAGATGTATACCTCCTGGATATTTGATTAGAACTAGAAATCTCTTCCACGCTTTGCTTACTCTCACAAGGAAATTACTAATATCGCAAATTAATTTATAACTCTCCCTGAATATAAATATTGGTAAAGTGAATCGATAAAAGAACATGGTGCCGGTTTATGTCTCTTATACGGCATTCTTTGTATGTTTCCAAGTCATTTTGAACAGTCGGTTGTCGCTGCATGTACTGTAAATAGGGCAAAGGCCCAAATTAAACGGTCTAACGCTCAACAAAGGCCCGAATGTAACCACGTCGGATGTAATCTTTGAGTAAAACCAACAAGATAAAAGTCAGTAGAAACATCCAAGAAATGATGGGCTCTTAATCAATGCTTGGGACCCACCAAGACTCGTTTCTGAATAGAAAAAAATCTGTACCAGGTAGACGAGTCCTGCGATGCATGATAATGCAGTGAATGTGTATCCTGTGAATCGTGTAGTACATGATGACTGTGAAGCACCTGTCGCACACACTGGATACAAATGGAAGTGACATTGCTGAAGTTGAAGTCTTGAAAAGCAAAATGTCCCGGGAAAATACTGGTAGAGTTCACATGTCGGACGATACTACTGACAAAGGTTACACTATTTATTATATAGTATTATACTGGGAGAAAACTGGCGAGCATTAAATTAAATAAAGACGAAAAATAAACGGTCTCGAACCCGGTCCTCTCGCTCTCTGGGCGTGAGATATTCCACTGGACCACAGGGGACCGTGTTTATGTGGATACCAGAGGAACGAGCGCTACTGTATTTCAGTCTTTATTTTAGAGCTTCAAGCGGCCATAAGACACACATCATACAGACACTGTTTCTGCTTTGTTTTCATCACGGAGTCTTCTCCTCCAGTTTCTTGTTCAGTTTTGCTGATGAAGGATGTTTGGTCGAAGTATAGACATTCCAGGAATAGAAGTCGTAGCTCTCCGTTTCATGCCACAAGGCAATCATCAAACGACTGGATGGCGATGATTTGGTTTCGATAGACCACATTTATTACATTCCATGGGGTCGTATTAAAAACCAAACCAATTCCAGGAAATTCGTCTATACTTCCTCAGAGATAGTCAAAGCGTGCTCAACCGGTAAACGGGCGCGTATATAGCAACATTATTCGTGGTTAAACTACCATTTGAAGGAGAGTGCTCAATGCCATAGGGCAGAGCTTAGACCTTCCAGGAACAGAGGTCGTGACTATGAGTTTTATGCCAGAAGGCAAGCGTCAGACGACTGGATGGTGTGATGATTTGGTTTCGATATAGACCTCATGGAATGTAAGGAATTAGAAACCAACCACATTCCAGAAAAATTATCTGTACTTCCTCACAGAGGACTTTTGCATTAAAGGTCCCAGGAAATGCAAATATAATTGATGTGGTTTGTATCAAGTCTACAAGGAGGGACGAGAAAGCATTCAATATTTGGGTTGGTGATGACATCATTAGTGAAACTATTGATTTTTCAGAGAGTAATAGAAATTCCAGGTGACTGGTGTGAATCTATTCTTGGCACTGACTGAAAATCAATAGTTTCACTAATGATGTCATTGGTAGTGTATTCTTTTTGTGTCCCTGTTTATTGGAATGGAATGCCCCGTAAAGATTTGGAGTAGGTTTATCATCTCATTTCCTGGGACCTTTAACCATGCAAACTAGTTATGTAGATACGCCATTTTAGTTTTGGTAAGGTGATGTTTTAAAGAGGTTGTGTAAATAAATAAATCTCCCCGAAATACATTTTCTTCCTTATCCTGTGCAATAATAATGATCATTCTAATACTGAATGAAACACAAAAATGCTTCTATTGTAAAATAAATAATTAGAATATATATATATATATATATATATATATATATTATATACACTAAGAAACAGAAGATGGGAAACGGCGTTTGTACGTTTACTGGATCATGTTTGATGCACGCTGATTGAAGGACAATTTTAAACTAAACGAGAGTAAAGAATCAATTGGCTGAAGCGGGATTCGAACCGGCGACCTCTGGATTGCGAGACCAGTGCTCTACCAACGGAGCTATTCAGCCCCTGTGTTGGCGGTTGATCCCCTATTTGCCTATCTTTGACTCAGAATCAGTATTTTCATGTACTGCCGGATCTAAATGCACTCCCATGAAATTTTAATAAACTAAGGAACAGAAGATGGGAAACGGCGTTTGTGTATTTAGGTTTCTTTGCGCAGAATTTCTTTTGCTTTCACACCAGCTCAGCTGTACTCTAACATTTACGCTGTCAGGTTTTTACAGCCTTAACATTATGCAGATCACCACAACAAACTTCCACAGCAAAATACTATATTTAGTTAGGCCATAAAATTGTTATTTGATCTAAACTTGTTACTTATAAGAATTCCGAGAGAAGATATTAGCCAAAATACAAATATCTCGAATAAAAACATGACCATGATACGTTTGCGATTTTACCATCTTTCCGTGCTACAGAACTGAGGATAACTTACTTCCTTCACTAACATTTTAAAAAACATTATGATAACTAGGAAAAGGCTTATTCCCTATGAAAAGTGTGCTCATTTTTTTAGAAAAAAGAATAAAATGTCAACTCAATTTATTTCCAGAATATCAGTGACCAATGTGTTATACGTAAACTCAAGCGAACAATGGAGCTAATGATATTCAACAATCAACCCAGTATGTAAAAACACACTTCGCATCTTTTTTCTCATCGCGGTATGCCGGTCCATTGTTACTGCCGACACAGTTCAAAATATTTCAGGTGTTATCACCACCCCGTATTGACTTCTATTATCTGTTCATGACATAAAGGGCAACATACCTCACCTCGTTCATGTTTTTAAAAACAAGGTAATTGAATAGAAATAGGGTTTTAAAGACAAACTTGCGGATTGTCAAGAATTTTCATGGATTTTGTCCCTTTATCTTTTCTTTTCGAAAAACAAAATATTAAACTTTGGGTCAAAGTTAAGTGGAATCTCAAGATTTATTTTATCGTGCTCGAGGAAAGGTACTCCGTGCTTGAATTCATGACAAAATAACTCACGCCAATGCGGTAAGGTCGTAGCATTCGAAATCTGTTCAACTGCATGCACAATGGACCAGATGTAAAGGAATGTGAAGTGTACTGTGTTCCGGCCGGCCGATTATTGAATGTCATTAGCTCCTTTGTTCGCTTTCCACTGATATTCTAAAAATGAGTTGACATTTTTATTAGTTTTCTAAATAATGTGCACTCTTTTCATGAGGGGATACAGCTTTTCCTGGTTAAAATAATGTTGTTTTAATTTTAGTGAAGGAAATTAATTATCCCAAGATCTGTAGCACGAATACCTAATAAAAAGGCCAACATTGTATCATGCACCATAGCTTACATCGAAATTTGTTATTTTTGCGAGTAATTAAAAATTTGCAGAGTATATATGGGTCGTTATTGGTATGATAAACAGTTTGTCAGTATAGTTGCTAAATGCTCAAGGGAAAAACACCCACGAATTTGAGGAACCCTACGCGTATCGTTTGGCACACTATATTGCCTGGCGAATTTGAATAGTGCAACTTTTAGTGTCGGCTCTAGATATCTACTATGGGCCTTTAGTAGTAGTTTGTACCATAGGCTTTATAAGATTTTCATTACTAGTGATTCAAGCATTATTCAGGCCTTATTGCTGTCATCCGTTTGAGTGAATTTGCTTATAGCTAACGAGAAATAACTCCCACGATATTTTGTGAAGTGCATCCTTCAGCATACAGAATCGTTCGGTGTATAAAAACTTAAGGGGGTTTGTGGCAGGAGATATAGTTCTCCGGGCTCACAGTCAGGGAAAAATGGTGAACAATAGGGCAATCGATTCAGTTGACTCTTCACGCCACATTAATTTCACGTTTTATTCCGTTGTCGTCTATGGAGCCCGGACTATGATACCTGCCGGACTATGATTACTTTCACAGGATTATCCAATTGGATTTTTTCCACTGCAAAAAGTTAAATAGTGAAACCGTCAACAAATAAATATTTTTATTTGACTAAAATGTGCGACACTCCAATGAATATCATTTGAAACTGTTTTGTATAGGTTGGTAAACAAGAGTAGAAAATAATCTTTCCCTAGAGGCCTCCAAATTGGAAAGCTGAGCTTTCGACACTCTAGCGAATGCCATCATCCGAGCAAACTAAACAGTCATGATGTTGCACCTTATATACACAAGAAAACAAGTGGACATAAATATCAATATTCATAAGGACATTATTGAGCGTATTGTTATTGCCATTGTAATTTGCTTTGGACATTCCAAGTTCTTGAACGGATCATATAAATAAAATAAAAGTTCTAAAAATTGTTGTTAAATAAAAAAAAATCAGATTATTTGTGCATGAGGTTCATTTCGAGGGTTGACTAATAGAAGATCCTAACTCATAAAAATGATAATTCAGAGTTGGGACTTTCTGTTGGTAACTGTATGGTGCGCCTTTGAGATGTGGTCAAGTGAAATTCTGCTGTATCTACAATGGGAAGTGGAATTGGGTTTAGGCCTTATAATTTTAGGAATATATGTGGGATAACAGATTTTTTGAGGTACCAAAATCTTAAAATGGCCAAAAAGTGCATGAGTGAGTTAGTCAACCCTCGATTCAGTTAGTCAACCCTCGATTTGTTTAAATGGTATTTCTTCTGACCGTGTCATCCTTGTGATGTCAATACACAACAACTAGTTGTGTAGCCGGTGACAAGAACTAGTGAATCCTATATGAGTGAGCGTCGTATGCCCATAGATTTTTACGGCACGCACCAGTTGTTTCTTGAAGATCACGCTTAATTTATTCCGTACAGTCCATGGAAGCTACACAGACCTGAGATACTGGGGACACACGAATTTCTCACACCGGCGTTACCGGGATGTTCCCGGGCAGTCCATGGAAACAGATGCCCTTCGTATCCAATTCCGTCTGGTAGATATACTGAAGAATACGCACGCACTTTTTCCTACTGCCCATTTTTGTAATGTGCAAGTTTCCTTACCTGCGTCACATAAAGGGATCAGCTGGCTAGTTTGGAACATATTTGGAAAATTTCTTCACACAATTCAGAACACCGTCGTTGGGCATGTTTACCATTTGGGCAACTTTGAGATGCAATATAGGTTGGGCTTGTTGACCCAGTATCAAGATCTAGAGGGTCGTATATGGGTGAGTAGCCTAGACTCTTTGAATTCTGCAGTAAAGTGATAGGAACGAATCAGTTGATTCGCTGAGATCACACCTTATTCCGCAAAGTGTATGGAGCTACACAAGACTGGGCCATTCTGATATAGTTGAAATGTTCGTCCCTCTTTTATCCACGAGTTTTATATCCACGGCTAACAGCAGACGATATACGTAACAACATTATGGTTGTTAGTCATTATAATTGTAAGCTTGACGGAACCCAATCAAGCTTCAAATATAACGCCAACGTGCTCTTGCTCATGACTCGGTCCTAATGAATCGGCGTCCAAATTCCATTACTAGAACCATTTCAGATCCTAAAGGATACAGCTGGTTACACTAGAGAGATGGCTATTAATTGAAAAGTCGATGTAAAGACACTGAGAGTCTCCCATGAGTGTGCTAGCTCGCACGTTAACATAATATTGAATAAACCGTGACCTTGAAATTTTAACTACTTAGTTCTCCAGGTAGACAAGGATGGATATTTATTACTCTTTCCCTGGAGATAGCCAGCGCACACAAGTGTTGAAAAAGCCCATGTGTGCTCGGCCGGATTCGAACCGGCGACCTCCGTATTTACTAGCACGGCGCTCTAACCAACTGAGCTATCAAGACTGGGTTGGTAGAGGAGCGATAGATATCCTCTATAGGTCTAGCGGATAGCATCAGAACGGTACATTTACATATACAAATTACATTTGTTTTGAAATTGTAACTACTTAGTTCTCCAGGTAGACAAGGATATGTATTGGTTCGAATCCGGCCAAGCGCACATGTTTTTTTTTTCAACACTTGTGTGCGCTGGCTATCTCCAGGGAAGAATTAATAAATATCCAAACCGTGACCTTGTAGGCAAGGCTATTGAGTGCAGTGCACAAAGGGTTAATTTGGCAAAACTTTGTGCTGTAATAATTAATTCACTATAAAGTATAAACAGTAAGCTTTCAAATGACACCTTAATGGCATTCCTCATTGAACACCATTGCTTTGAAAATGGCATGTCAAAACTCACTTGTGATATTAAAGCTGTTTGTGTGGTATGGAATGCTTATTTTTGTTGCTTATCTGGCAAACAGGTGAAAATATCCGGGGGAAAGATTATGGCCAGATTAACTTTTATCATTGTTACGTTATATAATAAGAATTTACTTAAGGAATTAGGCCAATTCAATGATAAAATGCGTTCACACTTAGCAACATGGTGCAGCTTACAACTCAGCAAAGAGTGTTTGTTGTGACAAAATTTCATGAAACAAAGATCCTACAAGCTACTCAAGATGCTCAAGATTTCCCGACAGGGATCCACTATCTAAGCCGATTATCTAGGCAAATGTTAAGAAATATCGAGATCATGGCACAAGGCTTAATCGGTCACTCAGGGAGAACGCACAGTGAGAACTGACAACAACATTAATGTAGTTTTATGTCGATTACAAGAACATCCAAGGGGAACCACTGCAAGAAGAAATGAACTTAGACTCTCCCGTTCATCCTTCAACCGGATAGCAAAAATTGACTTGAACTTCCATCCATACAGAATGCGCATTCGCCATCAACTTCAGCACGGTGACTTCAGAGGAAGCATTGCACGATTGGCGACAAAGCTGGGTTTTTAATGAATGGCGAGGTTAACAACCACAATGTCATTAAAGCCACTATCAGTCATTTTTTTCCCGAATCAAAATGCCCATTTTGTCTCTAAATTGCTAGTGTTAGGTCATATCAACACCTTATATTACTTTTCTTTGTGAAAAACAGACACTTAAGCATTTTAAAGCGTCCTGGAGATGCCATTTACGACTGTTTTTGCGTCTAAAATAGTCGGATCCCGACTTTTATTAGTAAACAAAGCATAAAAATCATAATTTCTTGACAAATACGGCGCGTTACGCTTTGCCACTTACAGGGGGTTTTACTACAATTTCCAACACAACAGTGCCAAAAAAAAATGCACTTTGATGAAAAATAGGGGGCGCTGTTTGTTTACATTTTGAAAAAAATCGCTGATAGTGGCTTTAAGTATGCACCAGCTGGGAACCCTCCAAGTTTCAACTTTGATACAGACATGAGTCGAGAGAAACTTACAGTCTGGATACTTCTGTGTGGCAATGGAGTACTTATTGGGGCTTTCTTTTTCGAACGAAATGTCATATAGGCAAGCTTATCTGCAGATGATTAACCACGATGCTGTGCCTGAACTTGAACTGTATTTCCTACGGCAAAAAAAAATGGTGTCTTCCGACATTTGTGGTGGGGACAGGATGGCGCATCTGCCACAGACTTATTGCTGTCAGAAAAACTTGGCAGAGTTGCAGCCCTGAATCAAGCTGTGGAATGGCCCGCCAGGTCACCTGATATAACACCCTTTGACTTTTTCTTATTGGGGATATTTGAAGAAGAACGTTTACACCAGTCCACAGGATTTGCGAGCCCGCATTTAACATGAGGTGGAAGTCTTGCGTGATGATCCTGCAATGGTCAGACGGGCTGTGGCTGACATGCGACGTCATTGCAAACTTTGCTTTGAAAGAGAGGGCGGACATGCTGAAGTTGTTGATGCGTATTTCAGGTAAGTACTAAAAACGTTAAATAATAATAGTGTTCATAATGCTCATTTTCAAAAGTTTAACATTAACTTTATGTCCCAACTGTCACAAGTGAGTTTTGGCATGCCATTTTCAAAGCATTGGTGTTCAATGAGGCATGACTGGAGAAATGGGATTAAGGTGAAAGCTTACTGTTTATACTTTATAGTAAATTATTATAGTCATACAGCACACAATTTTGCCAAATTAACACTTTGTGTTTGTTTTTCTGGGACACCCCGTACAATGGCCGGTGGGAATCACAGGACGTTGTAATTCATGACACCGTTACTACGTTTACGAAATTAGTATTTGTACTACTACTACTACCACTACTACTACTACTACTACTACTACTACTACTACTACTACTACTACTACTACTACTACTACTACTACTACTACTACTATGCGAAGGGTGATAAAATTTGGCAATGGTGTTTCACATGCTGCCTTTGTGAAATCATGTGAGTTTTATAATGTTGATGGTTGTGACCACTCAGCTATAATTTTACAGTTCAATATGGCTCCAAAACAGGTTCCAAAGTATAGTAATAAGATGGTTTATTGTCTTGGTAGGGCTGATTTTGATCTTATGCGTAGTGCATTATGTAGTAGTAATTTTGACCAGTGTCTTAATTTTGATGATGTTGATGACATTTGGAATAGTTATGAAAATATTCTCACTTCTGCTATTAATGTTTCTGTTGCTAAGAAAAAGGTTAAGTCAGGTTCTTCTGTTCCATGGGTTACTAGAGAAATCCGGAAGCTGTGCACTCATAAAAACATTCTGTACAAAAGAGCTAAACAAAGTAAGTCCGATGATGCATGGACAAAATTTAAGGACTGCAGCAATGAGTTACAATCTTGCATTAGGAAAAGTCATCGTGATTATTCTATTGACATTTCATGCTGCTGCTAATCCTAAGAAGTTTTGGAGCTATATAAAGGCAGCTCGTAAAGATTCTCCACAGATGTCTTTCAAGGTGGATGGTCAGGAAATTACTGAAAACAAGGATATTGCGGATGCTTTTAATAAGCAGTTTTCTGTGTTTTGATGATCCTATTGATATTGCTTCTCTTCGTGATTCTATTCCTTCTCATGGTAGCTCTCCTCTTGATTTCTCTCCCATTACTATTGATGAAGTTCTTTCTGTTCTCAATGACTTAAATTCTAATAAATCTCCTGGTCCAGATGAAATTCTCCATGTTTTCTTAAAATCATGTAATGCAGAATTGGCACCCATTTTATGCAAGCTGTTCAATGAATTTATTTCGATGGGTAAAATTCGACAATCTTGGAAGTTGGCAAATATTGTTCCCATCTATGAAGGTTCTGGTAATCCTAAAGATGTTAGTAGCTTCTGGTATAATGGATTATATTGAGGAGCATGATATTCTTAATGATAATCAATTTGGGTTCAGACGAAGCAAATGTTGTCTAAATTCTTTCACATTATTAGTGAAACTTTGGATGGACGAAATTGCAATCTGGTTGACTCTGTTTTTTCTTGATTTCAGTTCTGTCTTTGATACGGTAGATCATAATCTTCTGATTCGTAAACTTCATGATCATGGTATTTGGGGTAATCTTCTATTTTGGATTCAGAATTTTCTTATGAACAGGAAACAGAGGGTCACTTTCAGAGGTGAATTTCAGAGTGGGTGTCTGTCACTTCTGGTGTTCCTCAAGGTTCAGTGCTGAGACCTATCCTTTTCCTTATTTTTGTCAGTGATATTACTTTAAATGTGGCTTCATCTCTTTGGCAGTTTGCTGATGACCACACGTTGGTGAGACCTATTAAAAATCCTAATGATGCGGTTGATTTGCAAAATGATCTTGACAAACTCTACAGTTGGTCAGTCACAAACAAGGTTCATCTTAATGCATCCAAGTGTGCCGTTATACACTTCTCTAGATCCAAGACTTGCAGCAAGTCAGATTATTTTTTAGGTGGTGAACGTCTGAAATCAGTTGATGATTTTAAATTGCTTGGTACTCTATTTTCTTCCAATCTGTCATTTTCCTCTCATGTAGATTTCTTGTGCACTAAATTTCTCGTCTTGTAGGCTTCCTAATAAGGTGCACAAGAAATATGCCTTTCTTTGCTCTTCTGAATCTATATAAAGCTTTTATCCTCCCTCTTCTCATTTACTCTGCAGTTGTATGGGCTCCATATAATGCCTGTTACAAAAGTAGACTTGAAAAGTTTCAAAGGAGGATTACACAAGTCCTTATGTATAGAAAACAGGGCTCTGTAGATGAGCATGTACATGTAGAGTATACTGACAGGTTGTCTGAGTTTGGTCTATTGAGTGTTGATGATTTATTTAAATTTCAGCGGTTGCAGTTTTGTTTCAAGGTGTTAAATGATATTAGTCCAGCATCTTTCAAGGACTTTTTCACAAATGTCGTATTTCTCAAGACAGATTTCTACATTGGCGGGCAATTCCTTTTACAATTCTGTGTTTGTCTCTATTCCAAGACGTTGGGAAAACATTCCACTTCATATTCGGCAAACAAGCTCTCTCCCCAAATTCAAGTTTCTTTGTAAGCAGTATTTTCTTACAAGTTAATTCCAGCATTGCCCGTCTTTTCACATCTCGGTTTTATGCCTACTCTATATTGTGTGTATATACATGTATGTTGCATGGAGAAAAATGCACTGATGTGTTTGGGCTGAGTAGCCCATTTTTCTTTCCTGAGTTACTCTGTTTAGTTGTCTTCAGTATTTCAAAAAGTAACTCAAATAAGTATTATTATAATTATTATTATTATTATTACATTATCGTTACAAGTAACGGATAAACATAATTGTTGGGTACTCTCTAAATGTAAAAGAGTGGAATTATTTTTCATGGATTGCCTCCAATGGGTGAAAGTTTACTTTTTCAAGAATGAATTAAAATTCATCTACGAAAAGTTAAATTCACTCCAATACGTGTAAAATGTCACTCCATCGGAACGAAATTTTACTCTTTTGGAGTCAAAACTTCACTCCATCCGAAGGAATTTTTGAATAAACATCAATCTTTACATTTAGAAAGTAAGTTCATATTCAAAAGTCTTTTGATAACACTTAACATCATCGAAGGCCATCTATATTTCCCCATTTATGAGAGGATAATAGGACACAAAATAGGTTTTTATTACTTCTATATACTAGTAACATTTTTACAAAGACACTTAGAAAGGAGGATTTAATCATTGACAACTCAATTTATTAATTTCTTTCAGTGTTTAGCTCTTAACGAGCCCTTGAACAATAAATGTCTTCGTCCTCCCATATAAACGATCCGGTTCTTATTCTATAATATTCTATATAAGCACTTAGAATGAGGGTTTAAACTTTGACAACATAATTAAAGAATTGATTTCAATGTTTTGGCTCTTGAATTAGCTCTAAAATAATAAACGACGTCTTCGTTTGTAGGAGGTACGAGCAAAATAGAGTTCTAATGATTATACTTGTGATGCTAATGATTGCCAGTTTAAGTTTGTGGCATTGAATGTATTGTTTTAGTTGTTGAGACCTAAGTAATCAACCGTTCTGTATCAAACTTTGGGTCAAATTTCGTTAAAAAACTTTGTGTGAAAAACTGTAAACGGCTTTCCATACGTTACGTGTTTTAAAAAAATGGCCCCGGGAATGAAATGCTTTGAATCAGTTTTACGGGTTTTGATTAAATCATCATGAAATTATTTCTTAGGAGAAGGAAGACAGTCGATTTGAGAGTGCTGAGAATTCGGCACTTCTCGGGTGGCAACTGCTCATTTTGGTAGGTAAACACGACGCCGGGAAGAGTCGTCCCCCGATTTACCAAGTCTAGCAACAATTGCATTTTCTCTAGAGAACAACATTCTTGCTGGGTCTTGCATTGCACAATTATGTGATCCCGTTAAAAGGTATTAAATTATATGAAGGCTCTTTAAATTATAACAAATATAAGATGATTAAGTCTATGCCAAGAAAACAGAGTTCAGAAGGAATGGTGGAATACGTCTACAAACCCCAACCTTGCTTTTGCAAACAGGACACCATCTCCATTCACCGTACTGTTCTCGACCACTTTCCAAAGTCCCAACATAGACCAACACTGATCGCTCAGGAGAGCCTTGCTAATCCTGTACCAACAAAGCCAGTGAAAGGTGGGAAGTCCGCAAGGCAGACTGGGACCAGTTCAAGAAACCTGTTGGATTCAGAAGTGCCCAACCTCCCGACACCAACCTCGTCCAACGACCCAATTAGTACCACAGCTCTGTGTCAACTCTTTATTAAGACAGCAAAGAAGACCATCCCACGGTGGTGCATGCAGGTATATCCCATCTTGGGATGAGGAATGTGAAACAAACCATCGGAAATGTCCAGTGACTGCCATGCCAACTCAATTGCTGAGCAACTCTCGCAAATGGTCGTTTTCAAGAACATTGATAAAGGATCACACTCGCTCGTCAAAAAAGAGATCACGAAACCTTCGTCGAGCCCCCTGCGTGGACGGGTCACTTTCCACCATCTTCTCACTAGATGAGCTTTACCTCTGCTATAGCCAACTAAAGAGTGAAAGGCCCAGGGCCCTGCTGGTAAACATACCAGCAGAGTTCCTTGATGCAATGCGGCCCCCGATGTCTAGATTGGCTCTAGGGTTCTAACATGTTGCCTTACCAACCAGTCTTACCCAAGATCTGGAGGAGGTAGAGCCACTCTCATCGCACTCCCCAAACCAAAACAAAGCCTGTCGACAACCCAAGAACTACCGCCCTAATATCATACTGTGTGTCTCCTTCAAACTCCTTGAGAGGATTGATCCTGGCCCGCTGGAGCCGTCGTCGATACCATATGCCTGACGATACAAGCAGGATTTCGCCTTGGCCGGAGCAACTGTCCATCAGATTGTAAAACTCACACAAATGATATTGAGGAAAGCTTGAAAAGCGCCGTAAGGCAGGCGTCATCTTGGTGACCTTACATGCAGCAAAGAAAACGCTGTTGGCACCCAGGGCCCTGACACGTCAAGCTTCTCAGGGACCATCCCGGATCGTCACCTTGTACCAAGTTATATGTAAAATGCATTGCAAACCGTAGCTTATTCTCAAGGACCCCAGTGTGGGGCAGAGTAGTCGTTGGTCGTCTGAGGAACGGAGTAGTACCACAAGGATCTTGTACTGGCTCTATGGCGTTAACTTGTATATCAGCCGATTTACATCAACCAACATCTAGACAATATGGATACGCCGACGGATCTGGCCAGAAGTAGAAAAGCACACTTACCACAGACATGGCCCTACTTGCAGCATATCTCAAGACCTGAGACTGAAGCTGAGCGAAGCCAAGACCACCGCTACTGCCTTCCACCTCAACACCCCAAAGAGGCTCATCGCCAGCTTTCAAATCAACCTCAATGGAGAGAACTCTGCCATACAATCCTACACCAACCTTACTGGGATGTGAGGTAGCTTGACCGGCAGCTTACTTACGGCAGCATTTCGAGTCCGTATGCGCCAAGGTATCTTCGAAGGAATGGAAGAACCTCCTGTGCCGACTTGCTGGATCTTCATGGGGTTTGCCAGCCAACGACCCTAACGCACCACTGCCTTGGCTCTGGTCTACAGCAAACTGCTGAATATGCCGCCCCCATCATGGTGCAACAACTCTCCCACAAAGAAGCTGGGCACAATTACTCAACGAGACCTTGAGAACCATCACTGGCTCCTCCAGTCCTACTCCATTGAATTCCTACCAGTGCTTCAGGCATTGTGGCCACCTGGCAGTACTTCGGAGGCGAACAGCACACGCATAAACTAGTGGATAAGGCCCTGCTGGACAAACAAGCACATGCTGCATAAATCACACTGTCAAAGAATCACACGAACTCGGTAGACAGAGACGGCGCTCTCGCAGACCTTTCTGCCGACACAGCTGCTAAACTCCCAGTTCCCCTTTCAACATCTCACAGACATGGAATACTGCCTGGCTAGATACACCAAGACCAGTCAAACTCTCTATTACACCTAAACATAACTACCACATGCGCACCAATTCCCACGCAAGGAATGGAGTCACCTAACCGGATTCGCACAGGAGTCGGTCGATTCAATAGCAATCGCACCGCTGGGGGCTTGCGGCCATCGCCACCCTGCCAATGTGATTCTCCATCACAGGAATGAGGATCACATTCTCAAGAGTGGCCCTACCTTTCGTCCACCGGTGGACACAGATTTCTCAAAACCCCAACCAATAAACATTGATGGCTCCAACGCTTACAACATATTGAGCTGATGCCTCATACGCAAGAAGAAGAAGCCGAAAAGAACAGAAAGGGCATGCCCCCGACGATGGTGATCATGGCGTTCCATAGTAGCATGAAACATTTCTGTCCCACTTGTATGGAGTCCCTCTGCAATGAATCTAGTTAAGGTTGTCTTCTGCCGTCCCTGCTCTTTGTACTTTGCTTTCAAGTCAATTGCAAATAACTTACTTGAGGGGAGTTTTCATCAAGTCGAGAAGGGAGCTCAGCATGAACTTTTAACTGGAGAAAATTTCATAATATCAGAGGGGGTGCAAAATATTTGGACGGAATCGAAGGGGAAACGCAAATCTTTTCAACCGGTATAAAAGTTGAAATTCTTTATTCCCCTTGGCGTAAATAATGACCCCCCGACTCCCTTTGCGATAATGTCGATTCTTTTTGCATGATGAAAGAATGTTGAAATAAACAATACAAGCTATCATTAAAGTGGCAATGCGAAAACTTTCATGTTAAAATCGTTTATTTTTTTATCAGTACATTTCTTTGGCCATTTTCTTTACAGAAAAAGCAAAAAGGATTATACTTCGCTTCGTAATTGCCGAAACATGTGAAAGGAGTACTTCAATGACCTTTTCAGGATGCTTAACATGAGTCTGATCACTCTTGCTTGACAAAGATTCTAAAGCGGATTCTACGAATTGTGGAATTGCCTTGCTTAACTTGATATCTTTAAGTGAGCGTTTGTTGCTTTCTTTTATGCAAACCTAGGACTTTCCCATCATGCTCAGGAAGCTGCCGTAAACACGCCCCCGTTATTGTGAAATCACCTTTAAAAATTTGTTTATTTCAATTAAAATCACAAAATGCCAGTTAGGAACGAACGTTAGTGTGCAGTCCCTTGAAAATTTGACATCATTTCATATCAAAATCACAAAATGCCAAGACGGTCTACATGTCAAAGGGCAGTTATTTGATAAATCTGGTTGTCACATCTCTCTATTGTTAGTCGGGGTCGTGCTCAAATGCCACAGACGTTATTATGGCCTATACTGCGTTTGGTACCACTTGCCACTTCAACATTATGTATTTTTTTTCTTTAAAAAATGGCCAATATTTATTTCTATAATGAATCTGTAAAATAAAATTTATCATTATGTGATGTAGTGGCTGAAGTAAGGTAATTGCATTGAATGCATTGTTAAATTAACTTTTATAATAAAGTTATTCAATTGTGGTGTCGTTTAAAAGCAGCTACGAGAAGTGAATGAAAAAAGGGCGACTTTTTGATTTGATTAAGGTCAATATAAAACATTAAGCTGAATTTTCCATTTGTTCCTCATAGATAGAACATTTCACAATTTGTACCAAAATAATTCTCAGCTTAATCCTTTCATATGCATGGGAACATTGTTATATAAAGCTCTCATTCGTGCATGCAGAAATCAAATTTTTTTCTGTATTTATTTTTGGGACACCTGTAATATGAAATCATCCGTTGTTCCTTTAATTCTGTTATTTATCAAGCTGCGGAAGGGTCGCGTGGAGAGTCCAGGGATAAGAATCAAATGTCATCTAAGGATCATATAAAAAATATATTTTTTCTTGCAGATTATGGATAGCTGATTAACAAAGTTCCGAATAATCTTTGAGTGTTGGCTATATGGGGTGTTAAAGAGTAAGACCTTAAAAGTAGTATGGGGGTAATTTGATGTCATCGTTGGAAAATTTTCAAAATGCCTCTCCTTGTACAGAAATGGATGGGTGTTCACCAAGATTGCTGAAAATTGAGCATTAAGAAGTGGGTTATATGATGTGTTCAAGAATATGTGGACAAAGATCATCTAGGGATGATTTGCCTTTATTGTTATAAACGTTCGGTTTCTTTTTCTACAGAAGCAGTTGCGTTGAATGTAGATTGACGGATGCAGGATGCAATGTAAATATGCCGTGATGACATTACACTATATAGTAAGTGCACGTAAGTATGCTCAAATCCAAGGTGCTGATAAATTATATCATACATAATCATATTCATCATCATCATCATCATCCTTCGGCTGCGGAGCAGGCGATTACAAGATTTCTCCATGCACATCTATCTTTGGCAAGTGCGGCTATCTGCTCAGCTTGTATCATGCCTTTATCATACCCTAGCACACGTTGGATGTAGGCTAAATAAGAGGTGCGTGGACGTCCAGGTCTCCTTTTGCCATGAGGTGGTATGTAGAAAGCGTATCTTCTAGCAGGCTCTTCCTCTGGCAGACGAAGGATGTGTCAAAGGAAACTCAGCTGGCGATGTCTTACAAGGTGGATAAGAGGCTCAGTGTTAGTCATAGAATATAAGATGGTGTTTGAGATACGGTCTTTATGTTTTATGTCCAGCATAATCCTATAGCAAGAGGTAGCAAATGCGTTGATTTTGCTTTCCATGTCTTGTGATAGCATACAGGATTCACAGCCATAGAGTAGGATGGTCACACAGGTAGTGTTGAATAACTTGACTTTTGCAGAGATGGATAATTGGGGACTTTTCCACAGACGTTCTAGCTTCCAGAAGGCACTCCATGCTAATACTTTGCGTCTTTTTAGGTCGCTTGCAGCAGATGCCATTTTAGAGCCAAGATATTTGAAACCTGTCACATGGTTGATGGATTCACCATAGACTTGAAGTGTTGGATGAGGATGACAATTTGCAGTCATGTACTCTGTCTTGGATACGCTTATTATGAGGCCAAGATTTGCTGCCGCTGCAGTATTGGTCAGCTGGGTCTGTGCCCTCGGGAGAGTGGATTCCAGCAGGGCAATATCATCAGCAAAATCCAAGTCATTCAATACTTTGGCTGGGTATCGTCTGGAGCGGCGAGGGTGTGTTACAATTCAGGAGTCACAATCTGATGTGGCTTTCTTCAGTAGAAAGTCTACTAATATGATGAAAAGGAATGGAGCTAAAACATCACCCTGAAGAACACGGTGGTGACTTCGAAAGGATCCGAAATGTTTCCGTCGACCATTACTGCACTTTTAGAGTTGATGTATAGCGCACTTATGGCATTCACTACTGCTTCCGGTATTCCATAATACCGCATCACAGCAAACATAACCTTTCTATTGATGGAATCAAAGGCCTTCTTAAAGTCTATAAAGGTGACGGTAAGAGGAAGCTGGTAGTCTTGGAAACCTTCCATGATTTTTCTGAGGATATGGATCTGCTGGGCACAACTTCTTCCAGAACGAAATCCAGCCTGGTTGCTTCTTAAGATGGGTCCACATGATCTCTGATTCTATTTAGAAGGATCTTGTTGTAAACCTTGGCTGTAATTGACAGAAGAGATATTCCTCGATAGTTGGTCATCAGACTAAGGTCTCCCTTCTTTGGTAGAGGAACAATGATGATAGTGGCCCATTGGCTGGGTGGAGTGAGAATGGTGAATACTTCAGTACAAAAGCCATGAACTAACTTAGCCATTGCATCACCACCATTCTGGAGTGCTTCAGATGTAATTGCACTGTCAAGTCCGGCGGCCTTATTGTTCTTCATTTGGCCTATGGCTAGTAGCGTCTCCTCTAGTGTTAGTGGATTGGTTTCGATGGGCAGATCTTGAGAAGCCGGTGGAGGCAGTTCAAATAATAGTTAACCGTGGCTGTTGTTGTGCAAGGAACTGAAATATTCCTTCCATTCTGCAAGTAGGTCCTTCTCACTTATTCAACAATATACAAAATACACAAATAAGTTATCAATACTTGAGTGATGAGGACATAACCGGGAGGCCTTTTAGCCCGCAATGGAAAATAACCAGAATTACTATACCTAAGTTACTCTGTAAACCTACACAAAACAATATAATATCAATATTATACAAACCAATCTGGGTACCATACAGAAAAGCTTAAAGATAAAGACAATACAATTGCGTGGAGGCTCATAAGTAAATCGATAGATACTCATTTCACCTAAAATGATTTTCACCTTTTAGCCATTACATTCCATTGCATTGCATTTCAATCTGTAGTTTGTATTTAGGCACTGTCTCTGTTTCTTGTACTATAATTATGTAAGTTACTTTGCTTAGTTAGTTAGACCAAAATCCGGTTTTGTCCCCATCAACGTGGGTGGCCGGATACACCTCACACTCAACAACACTACTGTGTGAGGATTTGTTGGAGCAAAAGATAATTGACCGGATGCCCTTCCTGACGCCAATCCACAGTTTTCGGCGGTGGGCCTAGCCTTTGGGCAACTATGCCCACCATACAAGGCAGCATGTGCTGGATGGCCGCCAAGCTCTCCAGAGCTGACGCCCTTGTAGGTAGATCTTCTTTTTCATTCTACCAGGGTAACCAGCTACCCTCCTCATCAGATTTCCTTAGAAAATCGATGGGGTGACGGTTTAGCCGCCGACAACTCGGCCCTGGGACAGGTAGTACTGGTTACCAGGATACCAGTAGCAAGGCCCTCAAAGGAAACCTGACCTGACACTACATTCCATTGCATTGCTTAATAAAAAGAATTAGATACCTCTGGAAGTCGACAAGTAAATGCAACAAGTTCTAATTTATAAACATCATATACGATTAGAACATTAAAACGATTGAACAATGGAGCTGAGTAACTTCTAAATTCTCGTTTCTCTTTAAATTTGAAACTCTATTTAAAATAACCTTTATTAATACTGCCCCAAGCAAGGATGCTATAATTTATGTATATAAGAATCAAAGTTACAATATATAATAAGTATACGTTTCGGAACGAAATGTTTAACATTGTATTCCTATTCCTTTTGAGATGTTTTTTGGTATGTTATATAAACGTGATTTTTCAGGTTAAATTTTCATCGATTACCACTCTACGAAATTTTGTATTATTTACTCTAAAAAGATTTGTTTTATCTTACGCAATAGTTTTGTCCTCACAATTAACACCGATGCATGACGTTTTCTGACTTATGAATGACTTATAATAAAATTGAAATAAACTATTGTTTCGCCTTAGTTAAATAGCTCTTGAACCATTCCATCACAATACCGCTAAAACCATAGAATTCTAACTTGCGCAATAAAATACTGCGATCAATGGTATTGGAGGCTCGGTCCTGAAAATTTTTATAATAAATTTTAAAATGTAAAAAATATGACTTATGTAATATATTTCTTAGCAATCTTTGATAATGGAGCCGGTAATAACAATAAACACACACAGCTATAAAATAACAATCAATAAATTAATAAATCACCTACTTGTAAAAACCTGCATTTGCAAATGTGCGTAGTGAAACTTTCAAGTACCATCAGCAATAACAATAATTATAATTATTTTTAAGTTTGGTTCTACTTACTATTCACCTACTATCGCTGAATAATAAATAACTGTATAACGCTTGTAATTTATACATAATTTGTATCTAATCCAGGCAAGCTATTTAAGGTTACGATTTTGTTTTGCCTAACAAGTATTACATTACCGCAAATTAATGGGCGTGGGTGTTTCCATTCCACCAGACGAATTAGTAACCTTTTATGGTAAAAACAATGCAATAGAAGATGCCATTACTGAGAAATCCCATAGATTACACGCGGCTTTAATTGAAATATCAAGCATGGAATGTGTCCCAAGTGTTTGCGGTCAATTTCATAAACGACAGGCGATAAAGGATTGCCCACGGATGGACTCATTACAACATGCGTTAAAGTCAAGAAACCGGATTTTTTTTTTCTCACAGCTACGGAATGAAAACGAAACTCTTCAAATTTATTGAAGTCAACAACTATTTCTTCTTAACCGCGTTCTGCGATTCTTTAAACGACTACTATCATTTATTAAAGGTCCCAGGAAATGAGATGATAAACCTACTCCAAATCTTTACGGGACATTCCATTCCAATAAACAGGGCCAGAAAAAAGAATACACTACCAGTGACATCATTAGTGAAACTATTGATTTTCAGTCAGTGTCATGAATAGATTCACACCAGTCACCTGGAATTTTCTATTACTCTCCGAAAAATCAATAGTTTCACTAATGATGTCATCACCAACCCAAATATTGAATGCTTTCTAGTCCCTCCTTGTAGACTTGACACAAACCACATCAATTCTATTTGCAATTTCTGGGACCTTTAAGCTTTTTCTCTTGCTGTCTCGCTCACTTGATGGCTAACTCACTGACTGACTGACTGACTGACTGACTGACTCACTCACTCACTCACTTAGTCGCTCACTTGCTCACTCACACATCAGTCATTATCGGCCACCTCTTGCTACTCATTCTGTCATTCCTTGTTCACCCATTCACTAATAATCCTATTTCTTTGCAATATTTTTCGTGACGTCATTGACAACGATAAAATGGGCTCTGCAGCACACAACCTCGTTTCTCACTTTGATGAATACTTCGCAACTCCTTCTTGAAGGGTTTCGGCCTACGCTCCTATTATTACCAGGCTTGAGTGATGATTTGGTTCATGATATAAGAAGTCCATGGGATCAAATCTAAATAAATCCAAAAACCAAGTAGAAAATTTAAAGTAGCCTGAATGGTTCAAATGTAGAATGGTACGTGATTTCTAGGAAATAAAACGAAATAGTACAATGTACACACAACGATTTACTGCATTCGGTTGTGTTAGGTCAGTCAGCCGTGGCTTGATCGAGCGCTATAGATAGCCGAGAGTTGTTTGCATAAATAGGAATGTACTACACATGCGTGAAGTGCCGTCGGTGACTAGCACGGTGACAAGAATCTTTTATACAGGCTTCAATACAGTAGGTTTGTTTGTGTCAAGAGCCGAATGCTCTATCCACTGGACCACACGCGGTCTCAATTGTTAATGTTAATGCATGTCGTTATGTAGGCTATTTAAAATGGTCAAATCCAGAGAATAGTTTTTAATGTAATAAACATTCACGTCTGTATTTCGACGTCTACCACGCCACGCGCGCATTAGTTTCGGGTTTGCCTAACAGTGTCCTGGATTATTTTGTCCAATCGAATTCATTATGAAAAAAGGTAATTAATGATGGATGAAAGAATTACAGAAGGTAATGTTATAAAGCTGTCGAAAGGTCTTTTAAATTCTTTAAATACTGTGAAAATATATTCGTAAAAGAAAACGCCTCTTCATGTGATCGTGCCATTTTACAAATCTAATAGAGCAGTAAATACAGAAAGCCATTTAGAACACTTTAAGAGCGAGTCTTAGTTGTATCTGGCGAGACATTTATAAGAAATGGATATTGCATTATAAAATAATTTATAGTGGACATTCCATTCCAATAAACAGGGCCAGAAAAAAGAATACACTACCAGTGACATCATTAGTGAAACTATTGATTTTCAGTCAGTGTCATGAATAGATTCACACCAGTCACCTGGAATTTTCTATTACTCTCCGAAAAATCAATAGTTTCACTAATGATGTCATCACCAACCCAAATATTGAATGCTTTCTAGTCCCTCCTTGTAGACTTGACACAAACCACATCAATTCTATTTGCAATTTCTGGGACCTTTAAGCTTTTTCTCTTGCTGTCTCGCTCACTTGATGGCTAACTCACTGACTGACTGACTGACTGACTGACTGACTCACTCACTCACTCACTTAGTCGCTCACTTGCTCACTCACACATCAGTCATTATCGGCCACCTCTTGCTACTCATTCTGTCATTCCTTGTTCACCCATTCACTAATAATCCTATTTCTTTGCAATATTTTTCGTGACGTCATTGACAACGATAAAATGGGCTCTGCAGCACACAACCTCGTTTCTCACTTTGATGAATACTTCGCAACTCCTTCTTGAAGGGTTTCGGCCTACGCTCCTATTATTACCAGGCTTGAGTGATGATTTGGTTCATGATATAAGAAGTCCATGGGATCAAATCTAAATAAATCCAAAAACCAAGTAGAAAATTTAAAGTAGCCTGAATGGTTCAAATGTAGAATGGTACGTGATTTCTAGGAAATAAAACGAAATAGTACAATGTACACACAACGATTTACTGCATTCGGTTGTGTTAGGTCAGTCAGCCGTGGCTTGATCGAGCGCTATAGATAGCCGAGAGTTGTTTGCATAAATAGGAATGTACTACACATGCGTGAAGTGCCGTCGGTGACTAGCACGGTGACAAGAATCTTTTATACAGGCTTCAATACAGTAGGTTTGTTTGTGTCAAGAGCCGAATGCTCTATCCACTGGACCACACGCGGTCTCAATTGTTAATGTTAATGCATGTCGTTATGTAGGCTATTTAAAATGGTCAAATCCAGAGAATAGTTTTTAATGTAATAAACATTCACGTCTGTATTTCGACGTCTACCACGCCACGCGCGCATTAGTTTCGGGTTTGCCTAACAGTGTCCTGGATTATTTTGTCCAATCGAATTCATTATGAAAAAAGGTAATTAATGATGGATGAAAGAATTACAGAAGGTAATGTTATAAAGCTGTCGAAAGGTCTTTTAAATTCTTTAAATACTGTGAAAATATATTCGTAAAAGAAAACGCCTCTTCATGTGATCGTGCCATTTTACAAATCTAATAGAGCAGTAAATACAGAAAGCCATTTAGAACACTTTAAGAGCGAGTCTTAGTTGTATCTGGCGAGACATTTATAAGAAATGGATATTGCATTATAAAATAATTTATAGTGTACTTTGCAATCCAATTCTGGTGTAGCAGGAGATTTGGTCCTCCGGACTCGTAGTCAGTTAACTCTTCATGCAACTTAGTTTCAACGCTTTAATTATGTCCGTTGTCGTCTATGGCTCCATCTTCCTTTTTTATAAAACCAAGTAAGAAACTTAGTGTCCCCCCAGAGAGTGTCTTAGCTACCATAGCAAACTTACGGAATAAACCGTGACCGTGAGACGAGGCCATTTGGGTACAGTGCTGAAACCAATGTATACAGCACTCAATGGAGAACACATAGAAATGGGTGGTGGACAACTCAGTCACACAACCGACAACTGTATTATTGCCAACGCCGGCCACAGACCCAGCGTCTGCGGACGGCATCTGGAACAAGTAACAAAGCAAAGTGGGTCGTAACAAAGCCAGTATAATCGGGTCACCTAAGACATTATCATCAACATCCAATAAAGGATGAAAACCTGACATTTCGTAAAAAAGAAAATGTTCATGTTAGGGTTAATTTGAGGTCATCATTCAAACAACCTTCAAATCTTGTCTTGTCCAGAAAATGACTATACAGAGTGGGGTCTTAGGGTCTTGTTCATGGATACGTGGGTCATGACCAATAGGGATAAGGTAAGGTCATTGTTTGAAAAATGGTCCGGGTTTTTTCAAGAGAAATAAGTCCGCGTATTCACCAAAGGATTGGCGTTGCTTCCTTCATGTCAGAGATTGGAAACTTCATGAAAGATTCAAGGTTGTCTCATAGCCTAAAAACTGAAGTTATATCAAAGGCAGTTAATGTTTGATTACATTCTTACCTGGTAGCAAAGTTCCAACATGAACATCAATATTAATGTGAAAATTCTTCAAAGTCAAAGTAACAAGTAATTAATTTGCTATATAGACTGACAAAGTCTACTGCTACTGCATTATTGTTGCTGTAGTTCATAGTGGATCAAAGGTCTTGCGCTGCTATAGCTAAACGATATTGCTTAGTTTCATTACAAATGAAAATAAAACACATGACTAATAAAAATCACACGTTAATCAAACCTTGCGTGTCTTCCTAGATGTCCTCGAACTGGTTACATGTTTTTTTACTGTTTCAAGCCAAGTAAGAATTCTTTGTTTTCTTCTACATTTTACACATAATATATTTATAACAAATTGTTTGAATATTTAAAACTAAACAAAACATAACGTGACCGTTAAGGAACGGCTACAGGACACAGGACTCTTTGGCATTTTCAAGAACATCACTTGAATGGCCTCTGCCCCAATCCTGGGCTTGTTTTTTTATCCTAGCAATAACAGAATAATATCGAATCACATATTTATATTGCCTACGTTTGCGAGAATTGTTTTGTCCTCAGTTGGACAAATTTATTAGCTAAAGGTGGGATCGTAAGCTCGATAAAGTAGAAGTTCACTCAAATGAAAAAAAGACAAAGAACATTAAAAGATCAGTGCACGAAAACAAACTTGCAAAGACTGGCGGGCGCACTTTGTGTTCCAATAGAGTCATATTGAAACAACAACGAGTCAGTCACAATTATATACGACTTAAAAACGCAAAACTAATGACACAAATAAACTTCTTTATATTGAATGAGGAAAAACTTTAAAGCGGACAACAATCAAAAAGTTCACCAAAGTAAAAGCACTGGAAAAATGTAGGTTTTTTTTGGGGGGGATACAATGGTCGACATATGGAAGGGTTCGAAAAGCACGTCGCAGGGCTTTCACGGCATCTAGGCATTTCTGTTTTACTGGACCCTGCAGCGCCAAACTATAACTGGGAATTTAGCTTACGTTTTGGCCTTTAATATCTTTACACACCTCTAGGATATGCCAAACCACATCATGGCCAAAAGTAGCGCACACCGGTTGTAAAAATTTCTTCGTTCATTGCATCATTGGACTAATTTTTAAGGTATGAATCGAACTAGTTCGGTATCACGCTAAAAATATTTGGCTAATCCATAAAACCTGCCCCCTCTCTCCCCAATCATGTTAATTTAATGTTGAGGCGCACCTGAACACAATTTCATAATGCCTGGCTAAAGACCGTACCTTTCCTTGGCTGTCAATGATAAATTTATTCTGAAGTTTAAGATCAACATTTCCCTGGCGCTCAGGACGTGGGCTATTGATGTACAACTAAGTGACTTGGTTAGTATTGGTAGAGCCCTACTACGATTTTCCTTGAGACTGCAGTTCTACATGGCAACTTTATAATGTGTCCAACTCACTTTTATTCACAATTACACTTTAACTTACGTTTCGTTCGTCGCTAGGCTTTGGGCTGATATCCAATTTTTTGTAGTGGTCTGCAATAAATTTGGTATAAGTGATACTTCGATACAGTCCTAAAGATATTGGTTACAACAAGCTCCAAGAAACGTTTTCCTGTGTCTATATGCTTTCTAGTTGTTTCGCATCACACACTGTCAGCCTTTCTACGCATATAACGCTTATTTGTTTCGGCCTTCTCAGCCTCTACAATGACTTGCTTTCCATAAAGCCCTTTTCTTGTCTTTCGATTTACTTCGTTGTGTTGTAGTAGCCTAAGGAACCCGGCTAAGGTTCTCCACAGCGGCGCCCTGGGCCCTTCGGGGATTTGTCGGAGGTGTTAATGTTATCTATAAATATAATTACTATGGGTATTCTATAGAAACCACTGTTCTCAAAACTGGAAAGAGTCTATTTGTAACTAAAGTGTTTTTATTTTCTTGTGGTTATAATGATTGGGTACGTTCCTGAAAATTTTGCTGTATTAATATGGAGATGTATGTAAATGGAATTTTCAAGGGACAAAAAAATGACAAGTAGTCAGTAACGGCTAATGTTTCAGGGAAAATGTACACATCTACTTCTAGACTCATCTGGAGACTGTGTTTTTCAACATTTTACACTGAATGGAAGATACATGCATAACAACTATATCTAACTGTAGGCAATTCAAAATAGGCAGGGGCACACGGGTGAAGGTCATGGTTGTTCAGGGATGTTGTAGATGTATTCATACATTTGCCCATTATTGGAAAAACATGTGTAGACTTGCCAAGATCCAAGTCCGTTACTATTATTATCAGTATCTGCATTAACATGTTATGGGGGTTATTAATTACACATTATAGAGGGATGGCACAGTCTGGAAGCAAGTCCATACTTACAGACTCTGGTATGCGATGGTCAAGGTTGCTATAGTCCCATATCAGACTCAGCATTGAAAAGGCAAAATCTAACAGCAAAAGCAGGAGTTATGCATTATATATGGAGCATACCTATATGTATTTGAAGTCTAATGGACCAAATAATTTAACTTGATTCGAATACCTACTTGAATATATTTTACTTGATCTGCGCTGTTATTTGAGCTAGGTTATATTTGTTTGGAGATCTAATATTTGAAGAAAACCATTTTAAATTTTCTGGTTGTATAACCACCTTTTCTGTATATGTGAGTATAGGCCAATATATATTTTGGTATGTTACTTATGGAAAGCGGCACTGACAAGTTTATGTTTTAATATTCCCCTTGGCCGTGTAATCATTTAGATTTATTATCACAAATATTCGAGATTCCAGCCCACACGGATGCATATTCCGGATTCGAGTATTAGCTTAGTGAAAATTGATGATAATCGTATAACAACATGTTTTTAAATACCGTAGCGTATTAATTTAAAAGCATTCAAATGTGCGAGTAACCATTGTACGTCCATGGTGTAACATAAATTTTTTCTTTCTGGCTTATATTGTGAATAGTACTACCCACCTCTTCCCAAGTGTGGACAGGCCCACATGTTGAATGAAGTGACATTTGCTGAAACTCATTAGAGTCCATTATATTTTCAGCATTTGTGTAAATAAAATTTGAAATGGCAAGTGGCAAAAAATCTATTTAAAATTTCGCGCTGCTTGGCAGCGAGTAAGGAATTCTCTGAGCTAAACGCCTTCACTCCTTTGGGAATTGGGTTGGTTTTATTTATTTTCCAGGTTTGGAAATTTTCTTTAAAAAACTGGCTTTCTCGACCGAAACCTAAAAAAATATTTTATAAAAAAGTTATTTGGGTTTTTAAATTGGTAAATCCAGGCTTGCTGATGGGAAAAGCCAGGTTTTTCAAAAACCCTGCCAAATCGAAAAAAAAAACAGGTTCTTTGTTCCAAAAGGTATGTTTTGATAAATGTAGTGTATCAAGTCAAGTTCTTTTCATGTCGAAAAATGCATGTTTAAACACCCCCTGTTGTTATTCGAAAATCCAGGTTTGGTTTACAAACCCCGTGGTTTCAAATTGATAAACCTAATTTGGCCGATTTGAAATCCCATATTTTTATTCAGCCATTCAATGTTTTTTTCTTCGTCTAAAAACACTTTTTGGCATATTCTTGTCATTCTCCACCAAAAATAATCTCTAATGTCCCATCCCTTTAATAACCAAATATCACCAAATTCATGAATTTTTATATCTATTTCGCTTCTTGCATCAAAATGTATTTTCCTACATCCCAAATTGTTTTTGTTAATTAAATAAAATCTTGTAAATAAAAATGTTTTCTTGCCCTAGAATGTGGCAAATTGGCAATCGTCCACCTTTTTACAATGGAATACACATCAACAAACTCCATAATCTGATATTATATGCATTCCTATTCTTTGTACATGTTTTTTAACCAGACAAGTGCAACTCCCAACTAAAACCAAGTGCTATACTTAATGACTCGTTCACGTTGTCCTTCAACTTCTTAAAATCATATCGCGCGACCGGCCAGTTTTTTCAATACTTGTTTTATATGTAAATACACTTGAAACTGGAACCGTTAAACCTAAAGGTTGAAATAATTGCAGTTTGGTTCTTTCTTCTTGGTGCAAATCCTCCAAACAAAGTAGAACTTTCCCATAGCGATTGGCTGTTGGCCATAGTTGTCACGGTTGATTGCATGTGTGTATTGATAAATTATCAATTGAATCTCATGATGATTAACGTGATTTTTTTTTTTCGGCACAAAATCAGTGCTTTATTAAGCAACAAAAAAAATTGTCAAGAATCACAGTGAGCCAAAATAGACGCCAGACAATAATAGTGTGAGGCACAGAGAGTGCCCGCAAAATCAGAATCATATTATCCCGGGTGGCCTCACTTTAACAAAATGCTCGAAAACAAAGACAAAACAAAACACACACACACAAAACACAGAGCACAAAAAACACGCACAGGTCACCTACACAATAAACAAAAAGCACATCCACGACTGCTTGTACCAAGCTTAAAAATTACTTAACTGCCTTACCAAAAAGAAAACAAAAAGTCCAAGAAAAATAATATAAATCATTCATCAATCATTATTGAAAGGAACATTTGTTAAATGTTTGTCCAGTTTATCCTTCATTTTGTGCAATTCTGTACTCAGTTTTAAATTTCATTTAAAACCAAATTAAGGAAGTCCTGAAAGCTGATTCAGTTTTAAACTTACATCTGTGAATATAAAATTGTAATATAGAGAATAAGGTAATTAATACAGGTGGCTAGCTGAGTAGTATCTTCATTTATCCTCAAAACATTGTTTTTGAATTGGAAAATGCAAGCTTTCACCAATGTTATTGTAAATAAAGCTACATAGATTATCCCACATGGAAGTATAATGTCACAACTCAAAAATAAATGAACAAGGGATTCAACTGAATGAATTACAGAAAAAACAATTTGAAGAAACTATCTAACAATCTTACTGAATTAATTTTTGTTTGTGCAAATAGCCCTTTAGTGAAAATTTTGAATAAAAGATCTCGCTGTGGTTTCATGGTCACTTGGAAGTTACAATCATGATTAGTGACCAATCAATATCACCCTCCACATCCAATTTTTCGTACCATACATTTCAGTGTCCACTGGGCAAATCGAGACCCTTTTAATATACTATAAGAATGCCTAGATACTTCGGCTCTCAAACTATTACATCTTTTCAAAATTCTCACAATTGCTAGGATTATAAAACCAATCATCATGAACACCTTCATGAGAGAATTTATTTGCGCCTAATCTTTAATAGAGATATCATACTCAAATCACTAATCCTCACAAGTTTTGAAAAGTTAATTAACCTCTATCCAAATCAGAGAGATAAGATAGTGCAAGATCCTTCCAATCAGCATAATAAAAGAATTGCTTATTTTTTAAGTCTAATATTGCTTAAATTAACCGAATGGATCCTGAAGAAAAATACTCATCCCATATCCCAATTTCCCCTTTAATTTGCCCTCTATATAAATACCAACATTTGTATGGTCTCAGCAAGCTGGGCGTTTTTTTCAACAATTGAGAAACCAGTTGGGGCACAAGTTTTTTCCAAGAACTGTAGATATCCGTGGTGAGAACTTAGAAATGACATTCACCTCAATAGCCTTGTCCAGCGAGACATAATCAGCGGAACCGGATTTTGGAGAGCCCTGGCTAAATTATTCCGGTATGCTTAACCTACCCACATTCTCGATACATGTCCTGACAGGCTGCTTAGTGGTTGTGAAAATAATGTTTGACATGGTAATGGTCAGTTCATGGATTAAACCTGTCTATGACAATGTGTCGGATCACTGATTCTAGGTATGGTCATGGATTTATTTCGGGCCGTTGAATTCTCATAACTATTTAGTTAAATATAATATGTTATATCATTTTTTAAGAAGGTATCAATCAAAAACGCCAACCGAAACCACCATCGCACATGATGCATTACGGTGCATAGGCCGTAGGCCTATGTTATATCTCTCAGGTTATATGTATACACGTATGTGATTAAGCTGACTGAAAATGTGTGATGCATGATGGCAAAGGGTACGTGGCAGGCAAACGGCAAATATGGAAGTGTCCTTCTTCCCAAGTCCTTGGCCCTGAGCCTTACAACATTTCACCGCCCGTATCGGTACATCATGGCATATTACACATTCGCATCATTGTGGTGGGGACGGAAGGGTCTTGGGACTGGTGTGCATATAACCAAGCTATGCAGCGGTCGCACTTCCCTGATCAGAGGGACCCGGGACCACAGATCGCAGTGAGGGAAGAAGGAAAGAATAAAAGAATAAAAAAATAAATATAATTGTATTTTTCATGCACAAAATAGAAATAGTTGTGAGTGTATTAGGGAACTTGTATGAATGCTAAATATCAAAAAGTCTCCATACAAAGATTGCTAATGCTCATAAACACAATAGTTTTAGGAAGGGTTATGGGTGGATGGCAAGTGCTTATTTTGCCAAGTACAGGAAAAGGACTGGTTGCTATTTCCTCAATGATATGTACACCTGAAAAGCATTACCCTAATTGATTATTTTATTTAATGTGCATATGATTGCCCGACAGTAGGAGAGTAGAGGTGGCCGACTGTGATCATCCTACCTACCCACCCAAATTCCGTAAACTAGGTGGTACCCATGGGTAGAGTTTGCCTTTTCTATTTGGGTAGGGTACGCATAACGGAATTATGACCAACTTGACCCCTTACGACATAATCAGGGACAAGCAAGTGCTTGGCCCAGACCACCTTTCTGTGCCTGAGAAAATGCAAGAAAGAACTAATCAACCATAAGTAGTCCTCCTTCCATGTTAGTCATTACAAAGGATAAGTCCTCTAACTAGATCAGTACCACCTTTCAAATAAATGTTGAGAAAAACATGCTCTTCAATTTCTTGAAATACACTTTTGGAATAGGAATACAAAGGACGGAAAACAAATAGAGAAACTGGGGCAACAGGAGACTTTTAATGACCGGTGATTTACCAATTAAGGACAGGTTTCGAGAACGCCAGAAATTTAAAGTTTGCTGAATTGATTAAGTTTGGGGTGGAAATTTAGCTCAAAAAGAGATTTAGTTTTCAATGAGAAATGAATACCGAGACTTTTAAATGTATTTTCTTCCATACAAGTCCATCGATTCAAACGTTAAAATTCTCCCTTTCATACTACCAATATGATAGCCTCAGACTTGGACATATTAACTTTGCAGCCAGAAAAACCGGGCAAAATCACTTAGAGAATTAAACTTGAAAAGACTCCGTGTCACCATTCTCCACCTTGTAGAAAACAGGTGGTATCATCAGCAGAAGACTTCACTTTCTTCTCAATATTCCAATTTTATACCATGAAATCTGTGTTGATTCTCCGATCATAGCTCTAAACCACCTCACTTGGTGCATAAAAACAAAAGCGGTGAAATTGGCAACCTTGACAAATACCGCGAGCCCATAGAAATTGATTTGAAAGAAATCCATATTAATTACATAACTATTCCTGTTGCAATAAAAGGTCCTTATCCCTTGAATAAAGTAATCCCCCAAAATTGAAGCCTTCACACTTTCAATAAAAAACTGTGCCGACACTGTCAAATGATGCCTTCTCAATATCCAGTAAAACATGGAAACCTGGGAATCTTATCTCACAAAACTTGTCAATCAATCATAATTGTACGAATATTATTTTCCCAATATTTTCTTCCTTTCATTCTGACCTGTTTTTGATCTCATGAATAATATTTTTTTTAAAATAACATTTCAAACGGGATGCCATAGCCTTATGCAATCAATCTTTAGTCTGTGGTAAGAAGTAATAGGTCTATGATTTTTAATCAACGTATGGTCCTTGTCCTCCTGAGGGAGCTGTACTCCTACCAGGCACTTCTCTGGGACTGGACATATGACCTTGTTCAAAAGAGTAATGATATGAACTCAAAACATATCATGAAATACTCATGAAAGAAAACGACATAGAATTCAACTGGAAGCCCATCCCCATACCTGCGATTTGTTAAAATTCATTGATTTCAAGGCAGAAAGCATCTCAGCTTTTGTAATAGGTTTATCCGGGTAGCTTTACATCATCAGATAGTTTCGGATGTTCATATCCCCTTTTAAAATAAAGCAGCTCTTTCTCCAAATCTGATCATCTGAGTCTAAATAGCTATAAAAATTATACAGCTCCAATCCATGATATATTTTGATCATGATACCAAAGACCACATCCCTTTTGAGTAAACGAATATTTTTCTTTCAAAAGCAGTTTTTCAAGGTTACAAAATATGTTGAACTTACCTCAACCAAATTCAGCCCATTTCATTCGAGACCCTTCAACCCAAACCAGACAGTTTCCTGATCAGAATTTGAATAAATTTGTCTTCCTAAAATATTCAAATCATTTAGCAAAGAGAGAGTTTACCTTACTGAGGGCCTAATCAAAATACCTTTCTTAATTCGGGAAATATTTGCTTGAGCTCTTCCTTGGTCCTTCCATTCTTTCCTTTTTTTTTTTTTGCGACGACAATATTGAATGCATTGCCCTGAAATTGTACACTTAAAGGCGTCCCATACCACCTGAGGATTACATGATGAGCTGTTGCTATGAATCTCTTTAAATTCATCGATCTTGCCCTTGATAAATTACAAAATCTGCATCATTCCGAAAAGAAATGGCAATTTAGTTTTCCAGTATCCCCTACCTCGAAGTGGGATTTAGTGTTGATTTTAACAAAATCTAAACAATAGAGTTGGTCAATTTACACATTAGTAATATCGGAGTCATGGACATTATCAGCAAGGTCACTGGAAATTAGGATGTAATCAAGACGAGAAAGGGCAGGCAGATTTTTCTGATGTCTAGTAAACCGTAACGTTGGATTCCGCTTGTCCGCCCAGTCGTTCGATTAAATTCATCAATCAGAGCTAACAAGGCTTGCAGCGTTTATATTTTGTGGCAAAGGACGTAACCTTGATCTCTTAGGACCCAGGGACCATTTAAATCACAAGCTATAATTAATATGTGGAAGAATCAAAATTATCTACTCTGGAAAAAACATCAATGTAATCAGGATCATCTGTAGTATGGGCATAAATATTAACTAAAGTGAGAGGAAAGACCATCACCACAAGCATCTACGTATCTATACAAACCCCCCTGCAGGATCCTTCTCAATAGAATTAATAGAAACATTTGATGGTTGATTTTAATCAAAATATAGCACACCAACTACTGTTCTGATGCATGGCTACAAACCCATGCATGCCCACCCCACTGAGAAGCCCACAAAAAGGAACATCGCCGATAAGGATGGAGGACGCCCTCTATACTTTTCATGATAACGGATGAACTTGAAACCTTCCGCATTTTAAAGGGACAATGTCCAAGTTTAAATTTTGCCGGTTTTTAAAAATCCCACTTTACATAAATTCCCTAAAAGACGGTTTTATGTAAAATTACATATTTTTTTTTTTTTTTTTTTTAATTGAAATTTCAAATATGAACCCTTTCCCCCTCTTAGGAACCACGATGCCCCGCTTTGAAGGATTCTGCGTTAGATTATCTTAGCAACACTATATATGATGTCATTCCTGAGTTCTTTGGGGGGGAAAAAAACCCTCATTATTGCATTTTTGTTTTCTGGGGGGCCTGACACTAAATGGATTGCCATAAACAACAACCCTATTACAGACATCCCACACCACCGCACTATGTTGTAAGGCATGCTAATCTATCAATGGCTCATTCAGAGCCTTCACAATTTTAACAACATCTGACCATGCATATTCCTGGGTATCATAAATTCATTACTCAAATACCAGGTGATGTATTTGTTTGATAATTGTTTTTGGGTGGTTATGTATTGTCAATCAATGGTGTGAAAGCTATTAACTTTGGCCCTGGTATTGTGATTTTATTAGCTCATAGTGGCCTAGCTAGCTGCTCATGAATAGGAAATAGCGCGGTCAGGGGGCCATGCTTTAATGCGAGGCCATTTTGCGTATTCCATAGTCTGCTTTGTGTGAAGAATCTTTATATAATCCAAATCTCAGGAGCATAAGCTACTGGTATTTGGGTTTTGTTCTGTGAAGGGCTGCCTCGTGTAGCCTTTGTAGCCTTTCTTAAATGACAAAAAGGGCATGTATAGACGTCCCTCCTACAAAGCTCCAAAACAAGGGCAGCTATGCAACATCTTCCTTTTTTTCCCTTTCATTTAAGTAATAAATGGTCATTGGAATGGAGGAATCCTAAGCTTTGGGCTTTTTCCAGAAGCTTGTCCCTACTCAATTTCTCAGACCGTTTCTTCTTCATTTTTTTTCTTGATACAAAGTGTATTTTGGGATAAAAAAAACACATTGCTTAAGTAGTTGTAAAACACACACACCAAAACTTGATGTTAACTAGTATGAATTCTGAGGAGCACTCTCCTTATTTCCCCTTATCCGAGATCCGGCGTGCCTGCGCGTCACTTATTGATGAATGCGTTTTCTGTCAAAAAAACAATGTCGTCCTATATTTCTTATGAAAATAACCTTAAACAGTCTTTACGCTTTAAAATCTCTTGAAGCCCTCTGCAATTAAACGAAGAGAACTTAACACGAGCCCATACAATTAAAGGGAGCATAACACTTCTTTAATGTGGTAAATTATTTAAGGCCATTCACAACACATGTTCACTTGAAGACACATGAGAATATTCTGAGGCAGATCATGGGAAGAAAAATCCAGATCGAACAAGACCTGAAAAAAACGGCACCAACATGTACATTAAACTGATACAACAATTAGCAGTAAAAAGATCATGGGTAACTAAAATTTGTCTGCGTATATTAATAATGTAGATCCTGGGTAGATCAGTCATGTATATTTATTTGCTTACATGATGTCCATTACATTCAATACAAAAATTGGAGCAGAAGTAAGCAACAGCCATGACATAGAGACCGACAACAAGAACCAAACAACAATCAAACACAAAAAATGAAGACAAAAAACCACACCATGACACACCAAAAGCACACAAAGACACACATAGATATAATCATCGTGAAAACCACAAAAAGGCTAGAACTTCAGGTTCAAAAAACAGTTCCAACCTGCAGGTTACGCCTCGCCAGACGTACGAAATGGATGCCCCATATCGGTCCTAAAATTCTGTCTAAAAACCACCATTTTTGTTTTATGGAGTAAAAATTGGCAGCAACGATTCAAGAATCCAGAGCTGATAAAAAAGGTCAATCCCGAGTCTCTCGTCACACAACCAGCTACCCAAAAGGAAATCACCTAAAGGCATCTATAAGGAAATGAGGTGGGTGACGAGAAACCCAAAATCAACCGCTCCAGCTTAAAAATCACATGGAAACACAAAAAATGATGGGTCCCTCTCGAACCCAGGATGTAGGGCAAAATCTATCACTGTTGTAATCACCCCAAATGGTAACCCCAACAGGCCAAAGGTTACAGAGAATATTATAGAATTCGAACCAAACCTCCGTACATCGCCCCACTAAGTCCATTGGCGCAGGCTAGAGCCTCTTCAAATCTGATGAGGCTTTGAACATACGACAGCCCAATATTCTGGTGGAGACGAATGATCGACCTGACAACATTAATGACCTAAACCGCAATGACACAAAACAGCCCAAATCTGCAATTGTAAAATTCAAATCCCCTCTTGGCAAAAGCCACCAGGGGTAAAGTGATCAAAACAGATTAAAGGTGCAACGAGAGACTTTCACACTTATTTTTTAGAGGTGTCTGCAAAAATCTCTGAAAACCCTGACCTGCACAAATTAAAACGTGAATGACACTGGATGGTTTGTCCAGAACGCCAGTCGCATTGTACTTTAGGCTCGTATGATACAGAAGATGAAAAATGAATAAGGTACAGAAGAATGATAAGCACTGTAACCTCTTCCACAGACTTGTCCCACAAAGAAGATAGCTTCTATAAATCTCCACCATTTTAATAGGAGATGAAGCGGGCTTGTAGGAGAATCTGTTCAAGTTTTAACCTATAGTCGTTAAATCCAGAATCCCATTCTAGAAGTTTGGGGAAGAGTTTTGAAGATGTTTTTCTATAGTTTGAAGGGTGTTTTAATCAGAATTTTTCTACGGTCCAACCTTTGGGATTGGTGGGGACTTTGTGAAAAACTAAGGGGTAAAATTAGTAAACAGGGCAAAGAGTAAATTTGAAATCAAGTCAACTTGTATTATATGTAACCAATGTATTTGTTTCTGATAAGGTTCAAGTGGTACCCATTCCTGCTCAGATTTGTGTTGAAACTGGTGTCAAATTATTGCCCTGGTCATACTGAAGCAGATAAATGCATTCTAAGTCTTTGGGTGACAGCTCCTAGTACACAATTTGAGGTCACGTTTTAGTTGACCCCTATAGACCATGTAGACCCTTGTTACATTTTGCCAACTAATTACGAAACCAAATGCCAAACATTGTAAAATAAGGCAAGACGAACAATTTTACACCAGTTTCAACAAACTTGGAGCACTGGATAATGTCCACCCTCCCCCATGATGACCTTGAACCTTAATAGGGCTGTACCTGTTTAACTAAAGGTCGGAACCTATATAATAATACCTTTTTTAAATCTTTAAAATGAGTCAAATACATTGGTGTACATTTAAACACAATTTGACTTGATTTAAAATTTACTCCTGTACTAATTTTACCCCCTTATTTGACAAAGTTTCCCACATCTCCCAGAGATTGGACCCAAAAATTCAGATTCAGCACCCTTCAAACTATAGAAAAACATCTTCAAACCTTCGCCAAACTTCTAGAATGGGATTCTGATTTATAACCCTACTGATAAATAATTATGTTTCTAGTACAAATGCTTGACCCTCATATTTGCTGTAGTTATTTTGTGCTTTATTGTTGAGGGTTGCGGGTATAATAAGCTATTATTTTCATGTGTATACACATTACACGTGCCGAAAGCATACATCGTCATAATAAACTGTTTTAAATACTCTTGTTATGCCTACCTGGCATGCTCATACACAGTTACAGAATAAACTCTAGGCTGCATGATACCAGGGAAGGTGCAAAACTATGGAACACACCATCTAAACAAAATTTTGATTTGTTCTTATTTTTAAATGCGAGAAAGATTATGGACAACTGTACAAACGTCGACTACATGGCTTGTGTGTAACATTACTGACCTTTTTAGGGAGGATATATATGAAATTTAACACCATACGAATATTGTGATTGTATTAGGGAATATTTTTTTTTATCTGCTTTTAGAAAAATGCATCTTTGGCGTTTGTCATTAGCTGTGCCACTAGATGTTGTGCTCTAATTTCTCAATATCACACGTATTAGTCTAGGGCAACAATTTTGATATCCATGGAATGAATAATATTTTGATTTAATTAAATGTCATGTTTTTGTTTTCGTTGGCGCGTCAGTGTTGTTAATACCCATAACTATGTCTGCCGCTGTGTAGGCGGTAGATTAATAACTTATTGTCGGTGTGTAAACGGCAGATTTTAAATTGTAACTTACGACAGCGCCATAACAGATACAAAAAATGAAAAAGATGGAAAACAGAAAAACAAAAGAGTACAATTTTAAGAATTGCTCATCGAACCTGCTTAAGAGTTTGAAAGACTCGCACATAAAAGTGAAAACACACACTGTTGCATTCATCAAAACTAGTTACTATTTTGTCTGTAAACGGTATTAAAGGTGCAACGAGAGATTTCAAATAACAGGTGTCCCCAAAAATGTGAAAATTCTGATAATTGCACTGGTCTAAAGCTTTCTATAAAAAAATATCCACGTATGAAAGGATTAAGCTGAGAACTGTTTCTTTGGTACAAAAATTGTGAAATTTATAATTTAAAGGATCAAAAAAGAAATTCATCCTATGTTTTTTATTAAAATATAAGCATATACAAATCACCTTTTGTTTTCATTTCAAGTTATTTCTGCATCCAAAAAAAAGGAGGAATCAATTGAGTGTCTAATCTATTATGAAATTACTACATATCACAAAAATACACAACCAATTTCTTCATGGAAGTACCTGTGAAGTAGCTGTTAAGTAGCCATGGAGTACCCACCCGCATGGGTACCACATCGCCGGCCGCAAAAGTGGGGGTAATCATCCACCTAGGTACACACGCAGTAGCCTAACCACTAGTCACCCCATGCTGGAGTACCTGCATGGGTACTCCCATGCAAATGAGCTTTGAGCTCTGTATGATTATTGTAGTAATTTTATCCATTACTTAAAATTTTGGTCACATATGTTATATGTTTTTACACAAAATGTCATATATAGGGGTTTTTGGTGATGCTCAACTCAAATATAGATGTTACTAAGCTTGAAAATGATCAGAAAGTCGTAAACAACAATAGAATGTTTGGCGCCCTCTATGGTCCAAAGTGCTGCCTACTAGGCAGCCGGTAGGGGAGTACCTGTGAAGGTACTCCCGTGGAGTAGCTGCAGAGGTACTCCACTACTGGTGGCTTACATGGGTACCTGTTAGTCACCTAGCAGGCAACTGTAGAGTACACTATAGGATGTGTACTGCTAAGTAAACATAGCTGATATTCACCCAGTGGCTTGTGTACTTCGCAAGTACTTAGTTGTAGGCACTGCATCAATAATGTATCAAGGGGGTACCCTTCGAGTAGAGCTAAGAGTACACATGGAGTAGCCTAAGCTCTGGGTTACACCGTGAGTAGGAATCTTGCTGTGTATATATGACTTGAAATCTCTCGTTGTACCTTTAAAATACATTGACCAGGTATTGGAATATAAGTCAAATAAGCATCTGCAAAACACATTCTCACACCTACAATCTCTTCATAAGGTGGTCGGTCAATACTAATCAATAACCAAAGGTGCGGTCAAACTTTCATCTTGAAGCCTCTACATTGACTCTGAAACATAACATACAAACATAATATTTGTGACCGTTTTGAAAGAGATGAACATTTTCAGAGGAACATTTAGAACATTAAGGGCATTTCTGTCTTTGACCTTTGGATTACCCCGCAAGATTAGGAAAAACCTAAATGTGTCATCCGGGACACTATTCTGTCAGTACATTTTTTAATTTGAAGGGTGTGGTACTTGGGTGTACCACGCTTGTCATTATGGTATATATGTCATGACCACCTAGGTTGCTCTGACCTATAGTACTGCCGCCAGTTTGATTTATTTTGTTTTTATGAATACTATCGCAGTTAACTTTCAACGTAGATCACTACAACTTACTATAAACTGCTGTGAAACTTTGTGTTGGTCTGTTAAATAAAGTTTTACAATATATCAATTTGTATACATTTTTTGGTCAATCTTTCAGTTACTTCGCAATGTCAAACGTGTGTAAAACTCCTTATGTGGTTGGGTTTTACAACATAAACAAATCGACAAGCAAATGTTTCACACTTGTCGTAAGACAGGACATCAAAGACACTATCAGTGATCCACCTGAACGAGTAAAACATGTCAAATTTGCAGTCAGTAGAAAGGATAAGTCTTATAATAGTTAATTTTTGCAACTGACAAATTGGCAGAAAAGAGAGAACAGAGTGTTCCAAGATATGACCTCCATTCAGTTCGGGTGTATAATGTCGTCACGACCAATACTTAAAGATACATGAGGATTATTTCCATGAGGAGCTCCCCCAATTTTTCTCGAACCCCGGATTTTGTACATATTGGAATGCTTTCCAATGGATTAGATTAACAAAACACACTGGCTTGACTAAGCCGAATCGCCGTCTTTATGTTCAGATGATTATTTAGTAGTTCGGTCGTGCAGACAGAAGTCAAAGCATGGTTTTCTATGGGAACGATTACAATAGCAGACAAGTTAAACATGTTAGGGGTTTTCTTTTGCACCTGCTTTGCCAATACCTTCGGAACATTCTCGGTATGTGGTCTACAACCGTCCAGTGAAAGTTTAGGAAATTCGTATCCTAAAATCTCCTCCTGTCACTTTAAATATCCATGTCATCCATATTAGATAGCGGTTTGTCTTATACCTTTGTAAGGGTTGGTAGGATACCTATATCTGTATCTTACAGACATGCACCATCTGATTTTGATGATTTTTTTCGATTGTTTTATTAGAAATCACTGAGAGTTCCTTTAACAAGTCTACAGATTAAATTGAAACGTTGCAGAAAATCCACATTTTTTGCGTCAATCATAGGCCATTTTACTGATGTTAACTTTGTGACCAGACAAAATGGAAGAATAATAATAGTCAGTTTTCTGTGCCCGTGTGATATCGGGAATAAGATATGTCGTTTGAACGATGATTGGGTTGTTAAATAGAAACGTGTCTTTTTTAGGTTTCATTCATGCTCTAAATTTTATTGCACATTTGTATGTGGCATAAAAATAAACACGGTTCAAACATTCGTCACAACGCCTTAAATCCGCGTCAGTCGTCTTAATAACAAACCGTACACCTGCAGAGCTTGAATGTAGTGTCCAAATGCTACGTTTCGCGGTCATGTTTCTGTTATTTGCTCTATATTTTACTTGGGACGGGTTGTCCACCGTTCATGAAGTGCAATGGGTGGTTAAAAAAATGCCGGCGGCTGAGTTGTCGATAGGGAGGTTTAAATGCCATCCGATGTTGTGTATTGTATTGGAATGTGAATTCTTTTTATTGGATGAGTCTACACTCCACTTTAAGTATGCTATCTAAGCCTCCCGTAAAACACTATCAGTGATCCCTCCAGAGTCACAATATTTGACTGTTTTTCAGGAAAGCTTAAAAGTGAGGATAAAGTCTGTAGAATTGTCATAAAAAAAATAAAAAACTTAAAAAATTAATAAAATTAAGAAACATTAGTGTTCAAAGAATTAAATTCTCCATTCAATTCGGGTTGTAGTAGGTCCGTACGTAAAGTATGACTAAAAATCGGCTTTGTCTTATTGTGCTTTCAGTCTTATATTTGCAGGGTATTAGGATACCTACCTTCAAAATTTTGCTATGAATAGTGTAGTTATGTACATGGTTGACGCATTTTTTTTTATCTAATGATACTATGTAGCAATTACCTTTGAATCGACGCTGTTTAGAAAGAGAGCAAATTGTTTGCAGACATGTTCAGCTTTTTAACAAAAATATAAAAAATATGTGTTGGTATTTTCGGGACAACTAGACGCATGTATATTAGTGGTCACTATACAAGTTCAATAATGCAGTTTCGTTTGCATTATTTAGGGGTCATATGTCGTCTTTCTAGAAATACTACATCTGAACCTAAAACACCATCTCCGCACCTCACTCAATCACCCGCTGGAGAGACCATTGGTCTCGACTATTCGGGACACAGTTGAGTGGCATTGAAGTTTAAACTCTTATTAAAGAGTGTCCCGAAAATACAAGCACCGTATAATAAACTGAAAGTAGTGCCCCTTCATTTTGACGGATTCCCACAAGGGTATTTTGTACAACATATATGATTATTCCATGTACCTAAACAGATTTATATTCAAAGTCTTTCGGCTATATTATCGAAGAGTTCAACAATGGTTCAACCATTTGTATACAACTACATTACTCGTTGCAAAATTTAGAAGTGTGTGCTTGTTACATACGAAAAATCTGTTTTTAGTAGTTTTTTCCGATTTTCTATTTAGGGCAATCACAATAGTTGCCTTTAATGTGTTCATTAACGTAATTTTGTGATATCGTTTTTGGTTTGTTTAACTTTCCCTTGCGCCGACCTTTATAGGCCAGACAAAATAAAAGACAGTTTCTCGAAGATTCCTTACTTCCTCTAAGGTATGTGTCCCTAAAGAAATCGCCCTGAAGTTTGATAAGTTTTAAAGATAATGACCACAGAAGTAAGCGGTCACTACCTAGGTAGCCCTTAAAGGGGATGGCCCGCTTTTAAGGATACGGAGTTTTCATCTTGATAGATTGTCTTCACTCCAAAATCACATCTGAAATCTTTCGCGCCTATATTTCAATCCGTTTTGATGCGACTTAAAACGTGATTTTGTAAACCCCATAGAGTACTGTGTAAATTAATATTGGCGACCACAATGGACACATTTTCGCTCATACCTGGGCAAACCAAAACTCCTTTGGCTCGAGGACTTTCACAAGGTAATTAGAAAATAGTGGCTTCTTCGATACCAAAATGTTTGACCACTTCCGGTAAATCTGGGGCCTTCTGGGGCCGAGGCTATTGCGATCGGGCCATGGACCTTTAAAGATTGGGTTAATCACCCCGGCACGTCCTCTATGTTTTTGTTTTGATTTGTGCAGAGCGTCCCTTTTTGCTACGGCTATTTCTATTTTAAACACCCGGATATGTGCGTTCTAACATACGCTTCAAAATATCGTCTTTATTCCCCCATGTATGATGGTATTTTAATAAACGATATTCTGCTTCCGCCAACAATGTCGAAATAATAAGCCATTGGGGTTTATTGACTTAATATAATCTTTGGCTTATTCGAAATTATGTTTTCATTACTCGGTGCCGATGTTTATAGGCAAGTGGTCGATGGCCGACACATGTTTGATATTTCACTTGAGTGCAGACTTTTTGCAAGGTTTAAAGACAGGACGTTTGACTTCAACTATTGTTTAAATAGGGGACATTTTTTTTTAAAAATCATGTATATTTTTGTTCCTTTTTCCCTATAATACATATACTCTGCAATTGCAAAATACGGTCCCACCACTGAATAGTCTCCATCTCCCGATGGAGGGGGGTCTTGGTTTGTCGGGTATCCCCTCGTTCCAAAACGAGGACTTAGCAGCAAATGCGGGAGTTTCAAATTCACCATAATCCCAAGTGCTTCCTCCCTCCCCCAGCTCCCTCTGTACATGCGGTTAGTCCAATTCTAACAAGTAAGATGTCTTTATACATTGTGACCTTGATGCCTTTCCAATACCCTTATCAATACAAGACCTTTGTAACATAACAGTGGCTGGTATTAAAAACTTCTGACTCTGGATCAATGCTCACTGACAGAGAGACCACGTGTGGCATAATGAATAGATTGCGGACTCTGATCAAAGAATTTGTTTGGTAAATCGATACAGATGGAATGGCAGACTGTTGATTCTTATACAGCGTGAACCTCCAGTACCATTGGCCACGGTTCCATACATATGCATAGAAGAATTGATCCATCGATTAAAAAAAACAGCAAAGCATACATATGGCATCTACATTAAAATTAATCAGCATCGATCAGCAAAGCATACTATGCATCTACATAATGGATCTGCATCGCTCCCAAAGGGTTTGCCGCTTTAATCACCGCCGATGCCACACGGACATACATATGGCTGTTCAAGCAATTGATCGCTGGTGTGCAGGTCCTGCTTTAATGATATACCGTAGTCTTAGCGGTGTAATTCAGATGTAATAGCATGTAATTTTCTAAAGTTTATTTCCGACTGTAGAGTAAAGTCCAGGAAGAGCGTAGTATATATTATTAGCGGAGACCTGAGTACGAGTCTATGAAGTATTCATTTAATAATAGCCCTTATTTTGATTAAAGGTACGGCAACTTAAAAGTAAGCCTACTTACTTGGATGTCTTTAGTTTTATTACAGCTCTTTGGTTTGGGTATAGTATTTTATGTGTAAAATATATCTATATTCTTCCAATGACCTAGACTATCATTTGCGAGCAAAATGAGGAAAATTTCTTCTTTTTTGACTATGATTAAATGAACGCCCAGAAACAAGTGTACATTTAGCGTTGCATACATTACTGCCGGATTCCCGGTTGAAGGCCGCGTCTTTAATCTTGGATAGGCGTATGTAAGGCGTATATACAGCAATTTCAATGCGCTGTCTACCCAAGACCCGCGTGTTTTTTCAAACTTTCCGTTTCTCGTACAAACCCTGATTGCGACCAAATTATAACTGATTATGGTACAAATGCGTAGCACATGGTGCTGCATTATGGAATGCATGTTAATGTATGCTCTTATTATAAACATCATTTAAAAATAAATAGGAAAAGCAACTCTTTCAATTCACGATCCTTAAGATTCAAGCATCATTGATAATTATGATTGTGTAACCTCAATTAAACTTTTTTATCACTTGTTATAACATTTTTCAATTTACATTTGTTTTTAAATGCCTAGGGTGGAACGCATATTTTTCCCTCTCAACCCGTAATGTATGTTGTTGTTTTGGTTTCAATCTGTAATTTTTCATCGCTTTTGGTTTCCAGTTTCTAAAAAAGAATCAGCATTTAAGTGCGTGGGGACGGGGTCCCATGTGAATATAGGATTTGGATTTCAGCGCGTCCGTTTACGCAACAACATTATCTTATTTGTATTTGTCTGGCTTTCATTTGCGTAACTTTTGATGAAATGTTGGAAAAAAATTGAAATCACACCTGTTTCGAGAAATCACCGGGTCTACTTGATCCCCTTATCTGCATCACGGAACGTCGCGACAAAATACATTCCTGCAATATAGATATGGCGACCTTGACCTTGGCGGTTACCTATGCATGTAGAATATGCTACTATTCAAAACAATGATAATTAAAATTAATTAATATTTTATTAGAAATTCATGCGCATATGTAATAACCTCAAATAGAATCCATTTACACGTGATAAAAAATCAAGACAAACCACGATCCCTAGACTTGATCTATAAGAATTTTTCCTCTTTCTCACTAAAATAGTATTTGTCACTTTAAGAAATTTATGCTAACCCAGAAAAAAAAGTATGATATAAAATCCGCTTTGGGGATCTTTTTAGAGAGGGGGAAAAGGGGCACGTTTGCACCGGGGTCAAATGATAAAGTATTAGAATCGTGTTAAAACGCGGACATCATTTGGCTATTTCGCACGGATTATGTAACATTGATATTCTGCCACAATCTCACTTTCGGTGCAACAAATATTAGCTAAAAAAAAATGTTCAAGGTCATAATGGGGGAGCAGAATTTCTGATGCTCCGATTTTCTTAGAATTTTTCATGTCCATGTATATTTATATCCAATGAACAAGTGAATTGCACTTTTAAAGCAAATCTGACTTAAATGTTTTCCACCATATGACCTTGAATCATTTTTTGCCCATATCTATGAACCGCAGTCGTAGATAAGGCAAAACTATCCCTATTTTCCTTACTCCGTTTTACATAACAATACGTTTCAGGCATTTTCCAAATTCCTATACTTTTTGTAATGTCGCCCTGTACAAACCGTGCTCCCTATTCCCCTCAGAAAAAAAATTCCCAAACGGATTTTAGCGGATTTTGGCATGGTGGTTATGTGTATGCTGTCCATCGGTACAACATCATGTCGACTATTTTTCTCCAGGTCAAACTGCACGTTACTAACACGAAAATGGCTCTTCTTCTATTGACCTTGAAAACTTTATTTATAAAGTACCCATAGCTTTAGTAGGATTTATTTTACAAAGCTAAATGAAGACTATAATCAATCGACGAAGATTTCCTGAGGCTGCTTATGCATTGAATTTACATATTTTTTTTTTTTTTTTTTTTAATCATTTTCTATTAACACCAAAACCAAATTGCTCTCTTTTCTTTGATTTCCCCCTCCCTCTCTCTTTCTCTTCTCTCTCTCTCTTTCTCTCGCTTTCTTTCTGGCTCTCCCTCTCTCTCTCTCTCTCTCCAGAAAAAGTTTTTAAACGATACATGGATTGCTGGGGTATTGGTTTGGGGAGTCTCTCTTTCTATTCTTCTTTTCTCTTCTCTTCCCTTCTTGCTTTTCTCCCATCTCTTTCTTCTTGTTTCTTTTATTTTTTTTTCTACTCATCTCTCCTACTTCCTGCCGACGGACTAATGCATAGAACAATATTATTGTTTTACAATTCGCAATCGCGCCACCCGCGCACAATCGCGATACTTAAATAAACACAGCCCATAATATACATACACACATATTTTTGTTTATTTATATCCACACATTTTCATCAGTCGCTTTATCTCTTAGGATAGCCAAAAGGCCTTAATCACAACGGCTGAAATTAATATTTGAATCCAGCCCTATATCACATTTCTTCTTAACTCTTTACATAAATGTAAACATGCATTGACGTGTAATACATAGAAGAGAAATAATCCCTTATAATTTGCTCGGTTCTTAGAAGATTTATTTCTGAGTGAAGATCTCTTAGTAAGATGTGTCGGACGTTTTGTGAGTGACAGATTTCTATTCGCGCCATTTTTTCTCCCTCTCTCGTACGCACGTAAATGCCATCCTCTCTCTCCTCTTTCTCTCACTCTCATCTCCAATAACTAACGATTTTTATTCGCATGCAAATAGACACAAAACTAAGCCAGGGATTTAAAAGCCTTCTTCCGGATTCTAACATACGTTATCTACCACGACAATGGATGATGTCATACGCAGACCGATAGTTATACTTTTGATCGGTGTTAGGCCACCCGTCCATCAGCCGTCAGCACACGGCACCTATACATTTCAATGTTCAACTTCATCTCCTTTGCTCTAGGATCTATCGCACTTGTACCAAGTAAATCTCCCATAGGCTAAGATGAAATTAAGGGGAGTAACATATAGCATTTATGCCACATACCACACTTTGCAAGCAATTCCGCTGTTAACATTATTCCGATGCATACGATCGTATCCATGTGGGAGGCCAACCCGTAATCAGACTCCATAGGTTTTTATATGCGAATTGCTGACATTGATAACATTGGACGTACGTCTCAGGCTCGTCTCGGGGTGTTGATGTGTTTGGAATAGCCTTTTCTAGATAACAAACCACTAAAGGCTCTTGAAGTCTAGGGCCCAAGTGAGCCAATCGGGGTACATTACAGTCTAGAAGCCGTCATCGTTTTTATGCCACTTTTATGCATTGGTAGAGATGTTTTTGAGGTCGTGCCATGCTGTCTTGAAGCTCACCAAAGATTTTAAAACATGTGAATTTATAAGCAAAGTATCACGGACTTTGCGTTTCAGATACTTCAAGACCATAAACTCTCTCCTCCAGATTGTTGTACGCCGGCTGTACGTTCGTGGTTCTCTTCTAACAACCCAGTGTGTCCAATGTTACAAACACGTTAATCTTAAGCCAAGCTTAATGAAGTCTTTCCACATTACTACCTGTTTTTTGCGTTAAATTTTTCTTTATGAAAGTTTAATTTCCCTTCATTGATTCAAATTTGTTCAAAGTGAATAACGTGTTTTAACTAATTCCTTTCACCCTTTCTCACTCAAACATAAATGGCCAAACTAAATGATTTTCGTCTCTCGATTGAAAAATTGAAAATCATGGTCCGTTTCTTTAATGTGATGCCTCAGAAAAAAATGATTTATGTTTGAGATTTAATTTTGAAAAAATATAAGTTCGGTTGTATCATTTTTTTTAGACAGGATATTTTACTACTCGCCAACTTGGGAAAGTTCTCACTACGTGCTAGATCGTACTGCGTGGCGTTAAAGAGTCCTTCTCCGAGTAGTAACCTCCCCCAAATATATAGAAGGACCGTTTTCGTCCTCTATAATTTCAAGAGTTTTAGTCCAAAGAGATATTTTAGCTAAGCTTTATATTGTTACCTGCCGTAAGAATAGGCTAACAACACCTAAGTCGAAAACAGAAAAAGCAACACTGTTAACGCATTTTTTTAAATGAAAGTGAACTTCTGAAACACTCTTCTTGGCTCCCCGGGGTGTCTACCTTTATTTATGTTTATTACAATTATGTTCTTTGTTAATTTTGCTTGCTCTGCGTGTACGGTGTCGTACCTGACTAATCTACCAAAAAAAACGTTCAACGTAAAAAAACCCCAAGTTTTAAAAAAGTCGAGCCTAATCAAGTTACTAAACCAAGTTTAAAAAGAGACGAGCCGTATCAGTTATAAATGTTAAGAGAGCACCAAGTTTACTCAAGTGCGTCTGCCATTGTCAAACTTGGTCCCCTTTCTTCCATTCCTAATTACTTTGTTGAGAACGTTTTGTGACATTTCCATAGGTAACCATATCTCACGCAAATTGTTATTTAAATAATCCAACTTCATCTGTTCTTAGTTATGATTGGGCAGTTTGAATTTGAAATTAGTATTCCGATTTCTTGTGTAAAGGGCGGCTTGTTCTGACTTGAATACTTTTCACTTATATTGGTATTTCTTGTTGTGTTTTTGTTTTCTTGCATGATGTTCATGTGGTTGGAGATTGGATTCATACGGAATAAAGCTCCAATCGTCTTGTACATCATGGCTCCATGAAAATGTGTTCGACCGGATCTCGGCCGATGTTCTATAGAAGGTATTGGTTATATTCTGTTAGAGTGTACTCACGTATGTTTCTGGGTATTGTACAGTCTTTCTGTGAGATACCCTACAGGAAGAAGGATACTAAAGACCATAGGAAGTCTCGCGATTGGTTGTCCCTCACGATGAAGAGGGGTTGTTTTAACCCGCCATTATTGCATCGGCACCTCCAGCATGAAAACTATAAATTATATGTGGGCTGTTTGGGAGGTTGATGGTGGGAACATGATTTTTCTTTGCATTGTAGAAGGAATGGGACCAAGTTTGCCATGGGGGCAGACGCACTTGAAAAAAGTATACTGGTGCCTCTTAACATTTATTAACTGATACGGCTCGGTACTCTTTTTTAAAACTGGTGTTATTAACTTGATACGGTCTCGTACTCTTTTTAAAACTTGGTTGTTTTTTACGTTTATCTCACTCGCCTAAGAAAATGAAGAACACCGGTGGGCAGTGGCATGGTCAGCCATCTGAACGGTCATTTATGCATATTGTTAATTGCCAAACATGATGGTGAAGACATCATCCATTCCGTAAACCCTGGTTGGCCACAAATATGGAATCCACAAAACGTGCCCCTGGCCTAATTCTTGTTAGACCTCGAATCCGGTTAAATAACAATTTATGATCGTGGAAGCACTATGATAAGTAGCAAATATTGTCCGTGGGTACTGGACCTCTCCGCTAAATCCAGGAGAGAACAATTCAAACATTAACTTTGATGTAGCCATACATAATTACAGCCAAAGATATCCCCGATGACTATCATGGGATTATATAACCTACGCAACCGAGTAAGCTTCAGTATGGAATAGACAGGTGGCTTGTCACTTTATATGTTTTTAATGACCAACTGATTAAAAAAATCGTTACCTAAAAGATATGCAGATACTCTCTGAAGAACTAACGCTTTATATCATTTAACATGTTTTATATCATTATCCGCCTTTAAAATGAGTTAAATCCACAATTATAATGTTATTACTTGTTATCTATAGAGATACCACAGTGAATAACCCAGGAACGCAGTAGTTTTGGCACAGAAGCACTGTAATTATCGCCCGAGGGGAAGCCGTAGAATAAATTCTTGGAAATTTAATTATATAATCACAGAATGATCCCAGCTTGAAATCAGTACAAATATTATAAATCCAAAAGCATGAAACCACCGTATTTTTTGAAACAAAGCAAAATAATCTAGCCCGTGGAATCACCGGAGTAATCTAGATTGTTTAGAAATTTTAGAATGGGAGAATTAACAAAATATGAAACCCACATCTAGACTTAAAATGACTAGGGACACACCTCACCACGATAAGAGTTTGTTATTTTGACCACCTAAAAACTCAATTTTTCTTCTTGTACCCTATTAATGTGTGTAACTCCATGAGACGATTATTCGCCCAAGAAGATAATAACAAGTGTATGGAAATACACCAAAATACTTACGGTAAAAAAACTGACTACATAAAAAAATTATACACATGGGTGAGAGGGAGGGTTTAAAAATGAAAGTGTAGATAGCACGAGAATTTATGACCTTCACAGACGGCCGCCACACACCAAGTGCAGGACCGAATAGACAGACGAAGCGCCACTCAGCGGCTATCTGATTTGCTATGCCCACATACAACACCTAACACAATACACGAGCACCATTGGATTCAACCCTGTCGGATCTCGAAGCTGCTAGCAGAAGGGTGAGAATAACCTGTTTAAGACTCCCAGCTTCCCCCGGTTTTTTTTGATTCGAAACGTATTATCTCACTCGCTAAGAAGAGAACAGAAACACCCGAGTTGGCATTGAGGCCTGTTCCAGCATCTTAGAAGGTCATTATGCATATGTTAAATTGACAAAACAGTAATGGGTGAAGACCTCATCCAAGTCCGTAAACCCTGGTTTGCGCACAAATAATGGAATCCCACCAAAAAAACGTCACACTGGCCTAAGTCGGGTGAGACCTCGAATACGTAATAACAATTTATATCTGTGGACGCACTATGATAAGTAGCAAAAAATTGTGCGTGGGTACTGGACTTTAACTTCCGATAAAATCCGTGAACAAATCAACATAACGTTTTAATTTAAGCCAATACATAATTAAGGCCAAGATCTCCCCGGACTATCGTGGGATGATTAACACACAACCGATACTCTCATTATTGATATACATGTAGGCTTGATAACACCTTTCTATGTTTGTAATGAGCATGATTAATCGTTACTAGAAAGATATGCATATACTTCTCCTGAAGAACTACTCTTGATATCTAGAACATTTTTATCTCAGTATCATGCCTTTAAAAGAATTTTAATGAAACAATTATAAATATTATTGACTTTGTTAGGCTATAGTAGACACAGTGAGTATAACCCCCGAGGGAACTCAGTATTATTTGGCACGAACAATGTTATTATCGCCCTAGGGAACTCGTAATAGTATTGGAATTTATGATATATATCCAGAATGATCCATGCTGGAAATCAGTACAAATATTATAAAGCCAAAGCATGAAATCCACAGTAGTTTTTGAAACAAGCAAAGTACTATAGCCCGTTGAAGCACCGTAGTACTTAATATGTTTAAAATTTAGACATATGGAGAATTAAACCAAAATATTACACCCAAATCTAGAAATTAAATGATCGGTAATCACCTCCACCCAGTGACTAGAAGTGCTTGCCATTCCCCCCCCCCTCCCCCTCCCCCTCTCCTCCCCCCGGAAACAACGGTAATGTTGGCAGTCTGACTTTAATTCCTTCAGACATCGACCAAATGAATTCTTTATTAAAAATTCACTTGCTCATAATATTTTTTTCTAAAACTTTCAATTACAGCTCAATTTACTCAATGTATAGACATCACACATTATTTCATCGTACTGTAATTTTGCTGACCCTTGTTGCTGAACAATATAGTGATGATTGATTGAATGACGAAGCAAGATGTATACACCAAAGGGTCCAATGTCCATCCCGAATAGATCTTAGAATACGAAATTAAATGAAATTTGACCATGTCAAGGATTAAGAGACATCAAAAACACACCATTACAAAATTAGAACCCGATAAATATTTTATTTTTGTTTGTAGCATATTTATTTTTACTTTACATGATAAGAGGTCACTACACCTTCACGCTTTGCGTTTAAGTAGTACCTCTTGTCAATCGCCAATCGTATTGCAACTACTTACGTAAATGCAAATTTTTGTATCATTATTATCACTCTTATCATCTCATATTATAATAGTATCTGTTACATCTGGAAATTATAGCCTATTTTGCCACTTCACATTATATTATGATTCTTAATGACTGTCAAGATCCTACTATTGAAGATTGGATTGATTGACATACATCTGATATCTATTGAAGAGATGACATTTTCAAGGTTCTCAATCTATTCTCAAGTCGACGTAAACAAACATGTCTCGTAATGGTAAAACAACGCACTTGCACATTACCCACGCACCTATTCAAGCTCAAAACCTCTCTAAGCTTAATAAAGATGATTCAATGATTTTAGCACAAATTGCTGGATTCCCTGAATTGCCTATTTGCTGGGCTACTGGAAATAATTCTACAGGAATAAAAAAGGGGGTGAAATGAAAATAGGACCTGTCAAACGCACAAAAGCATGTACGGATAATACACGACATCTCAAAACAAAACATAAGGAAACATTACTAGGACACAGGGTTTGATGAGATAACGACAATAGTGCCTTGAAAAAAAATGGGTGTTTCCGTCTACTGCGTGTGAATGAAAAACAGAAATACACTCACGCTGTACACGAAGGGGCCATAGCACAGACCTTGGCGCTCAATTTGTGTCTCAACACTCTTGCCGTTTGCTATCGTATTAGCTCTACCTCCTTGACCTCTTTTCTGAGGCCACTTGACTAACGTACCATACAAGTAAACCTTCTTCCTTATCTTACCGCTCTAAGACTAGCATCAAAGTAACTCTCTTTCTCTTCATCCTATCCCTCTCCAACTTTCCTGCTCATCAAAACCCTCTAAACCTTCCGTAAAACCGGTCTCAAAGAACACTGTGTATACCTCCTTCCGACACCTTCGGCTCACTCCCAGTTCCTAACAAGACATCTTTTATTAATAACCTTTTGCCAAGGAATACTCATCGTTTTCCTCCGATCGCACTTCACAAGTCCCTAATCACACGACAGTTGCTACATTAAACCGTTTAACCATTACCAAATTGCTTACTACTACTTTCCAACTTTCCATATTTTGCCAGACGGACCTTTTATTATCTCCGTGCATACATGGGCATCCACTTTATTGCACTTCCCGCTAGTTAAAGATTACACTTGCAGTAATTTCCGCTCTCGTAATTCTAAGACCAAGCTGAACACCTTAGATACCACCAAACATTCTGTCCTTACCACAAATATCTGAACACCGTTACGTAACAAAAAACTACACTCTGCTATCAAAGTAACTTCATCCAACCCCTACCTTAACACCTTAAGCCTGCATATCAAGCCTAATTCAAACCAAAAATTACAACTAGACCCGGACCAGCCTCCGTTGAGCCCAAGGTTGGTTAACCAGATGGAACACTGCCTGGAATAATTAATAGCATACTGGAAATTGTGACTTAACTCGGTAAGCTTTTTAACACTCTAGAAAAAAACACAAGGAGAACAACAGAATTTGCTTACCCCTACAGATTCAAAGCCATTGATTATCACCAACACCTACATGTTATACGAAAGTAACCCTCGCTCACCAATAAGGAATAAAAGCCATAATGACTGATAAAATATACAAACTTTTTAAAAGTTGCTCCTCAATACATGTGAAGTCCGATTCCTCACCAATCAATTATCCACAGAAACGAATTCAATGAGACAGGGATACACATGCAAAAAGAAGAACACCTCCCAACATCCTGCCACACCAAGAACAGCTAGAGTCGGAGACACAGCACAGCCAACACTCCATATTAACTATTACCCCTTTCGACCGAATTACAAACACAATTGCCGCTAAGAGCATTCAAGAAAATGTTAACCTACCATCAACAAAAACTTCCAATGCTCATCACAAAACCTACCGAATTCCGCCGTATAAAAAACACAAAAGGGGTTAACTACCTATTTTTATTTATTTTTTGTAAAGCCGTAACAATACGCACATAGCGAATCACCTATTTAAAATACCTTTTATGCCCCAAAACAATGTCCAGAAAAATCACCGTACCAAGCCTCCACGTAAAAGCCAACACTGGATTAATATAGACACTACAAAGTTCCCATCAGAATTGGAGCAACTTCTTCTAAAAGCAGAACCAGAAAGAACGATGGATAAACATAGCGATAAGCTGAACCAATATCTGGAATACTAATATGTAATGAATTTGTAGTCATTACGAACAAAATAGCAACAACGTGAAAATAGCAACTGCATCTACGATAGTTTACAACCACCTTCACCTACCCTAGAAAAATAGTTTTGAAAGCCAAAACATACAATTACCCACACCCAAAATTTAACTGGGACACCAAAAAGATGTGGTAAACAATCCATGCGCCTAACACAAAGAAACATTCCCCATCACAACCGTTCTCCACAGTACCCGGATGTGAGAAAAATACGAAATGGTGTGAGAGTACGGAATACTTCTTCATACGACATTGTGGTTTGCGTTATGTGTTGTGAAGTATGGTGTGTGTCCTTACCACACCTTATTGCGGGATCGTTGATCATACACACACCAATTATGTGTACCCAGGCGATAGTGGTCACTTTATGTGGTACGGACCCGACAACAGAAAAGTTGCACTTACTTTAATTCAAAGCGGTTTATATTCATTCTTACTGTTTTCAACAAAAATCTTCCCGTCCCACAATTTAAGGTGTGTGTTCGGTTCTCTGTTGTGTTTATGATCTAGCCAAACACAACACACACTTTTGTCAAGCCCTGCCAAAGCAGCGCTTTTTCATTACAGCGCCCTCTCACAATGCTCCTACAATTATGGTTCTGCTCTATCTAGTATGTCATTGCAATTTTACAACCCATCTTTCACTAAATAGATTTCAGTTTCGTGGGATCCTTTAACCTTATCCCGGGGTGTAGGGGTACCTGCATACGTCAAGAACGTCATAAAGGTTGCCTGTCAGCAAACTGTTAATTTCCATAAACACGGAGTGTAGAAAGTGGCATTTTTTTTCATCAGACTAGGCAAAAGTTACGAATGGCCGAATTTCACGCGGTCTCAGTCCGGCAAATGTACGGGCTGTGTAATAATACAAAACAAAAATAAAACATTAATGTACACCGATTCAAACATGTGCTCGGCATCTGTTAAATAATCCTCTGTGTGATCAGCACTCTATTTCATCAAATCCACTCACTTTACAACGTTCACCAACACATTCCTATACACACACCAATAGGAGGGACGGTACTCTTAAATCATGGGGCTTGCGCGCATATTGGTGTTTCTTTAGTCTACATGAACAGGCTGATAAAACGGGATCAGTCTAGAACGAACATAGTGCTATCTAAAACGTACATAGCACCCCCTTTGTATTATTTTTTTTTCAATGCGGTACCACCATCAGGTACCACATTTGTTGAGGTACCACGGGTTTCACTACCGTACCTAAATTAATGTGTAGGTGAGTATTTGTTGTGCCGGTGGTGTGTGTGTGTGCTATGTGTGTGCCTTTTTGTGTGTGTTGTGTGGCTGATGGCCCACATAGCAACATGCTAACACAACACAGAGCACCATTGGCATGGCAAACACCTGTCGATCTCGAAAGAGGCTAGCTGAAGGTTAGGAGTCACCTTGTTTAAGACTCACTTCGTGATTCCTAAACGAATTAACGTTTTTTTGGTAGATTTCCTGTATTTTTGTGTAACATCAATAGTCTACAAATGTGAATTTTATAATAAATTTTTATAGTTGGAAAATAAACTTTTAGTGTTTTTTTGACATTAATATTTCCTTCATTTTGAGAATTCAGATTTTAAAGTTTCGGCAATCCTAGGCCTTTTTCACAAACAACATATAATTAAAAAAGGGCATAAAATTGTGGAAATGTATATTTGTCATTTGTCACTTTTTTGTGATAATACACTGGTATTTTATAATTTTAAAAGAAAGATGAGTGTACTGTACTGCTTTGCATGTAGGAAAAAGACGATTTACAACAGACAGGTGGATTCTAAGGAACTGCAGTTAATTTCTATGATAAATTATAAATAAAGATGCATCACCCAGACCTTTAAACTGGCGAAAACCGGAAAAACCCCAAACCAACGACTGAAAAACAAAAATACTACTTTGGCAAGCAAAAGTGCTGATTCTGGTTTTTCCTTTAAAAGTGCATCCTGCAAACTAGGAAATATGTCTGAACATGTAAAATTACAAAACCGAAGCACGCTGAATTTCACAATACCCATATTAGCCTTTTGGCAATTAAAATCGAATTCAATTTATATGAAATACCTGTAAAATTTACGGGAGCGTACGCAACCCGATTAGCCAGAGGACACATCTTTTTGTTAGAGAACGTATTTGTATTACTTATTTGCAAACAGAAATACACCTCACAAGTTTGTGCTGGAATGTGTGAACTATTGAACGGTCCACTGGTACGAGGGTATTTATGTGATATAAATGAACATCTCATAAGCTTATAAAAATCAGTACTTTCAGACTTGAATTTCTACTGTATAGTCTGAAATTAATTCATCTCCACCTAAAAGAATGATTAGCACAACTGAGACGTACTATATTATAACAACATTATTAAGAAGTCGAAATGGTAGGCGCGAGCGGACGCGACACGATTGAACACCCAAAATAAAAATCAGTAATTTCCTTATCTGACCAGTGGGCCATCAAAGTTAGCTTAGAATATTCGGGCGAATTGTATTCTTGGAAACATTCAAGAGGAAGTTTAACGAAATTTAGATGTTGTTTTTATGAATCGATAGTTTTCCTAAGGCTAGGACAATGCAATGAAATTACATCTCAGATTTGTGTGCTGTTACGGCCGAGTTACAATTTTGTCAGGAGCAACAGGGGCGGCGGCCAGGGGGGGGGGTGGCAGGGGGGGGGGGCGGCCCCCTGAGATTCAACAAACTTAGGAAAACACAGGGGGTTTTGCGCAAAAAAAAAATTAGGGGTTTAACCAAAATGAGTTCATTTTGTACTGTTCGCCCCTATGATGTTGTCGCTCCTCCTATGATTTTACCCTGGCGCCCCCCCCGAGGAGGCACTGTTTATTTTCGCGTTTTTCTTGATAAATTTAAAACTAGTTGTCTGGTAGAAAGAAATGAAGCCAGCTCTCATACAATAGACGGCAGAAATGTTCCCTGTGATATTATTCCACGGATTTTAATAATTGTGGTCTCATTTTCCGTCCTAGGTAGTACTTTTTAGATGATATTTTTACGAATACTTCAAAGACAAAATATCTATTGTCTGAAATTCATCGAAACTGGCAACCTTGGTGTTTCTGAAAAAGAAAATGAATACTAACAATTACATTCTTCCAATCAGTTTCAATGGTCAGGGTATCTTAGCCTACAAATTAAGAATAATGATGACCAGAACTGAATACTAGCATAATTTAATATGCGAAAGTTGTGCGGCACAGGCGGACTCGAAGACACAACCGCTCGACGCTTAGACGCTGTTGCCACGAGGAAGCTTGTAACCTAAGACGCGAATTGTTGTATATGCTAGTGAGGGTTCAGTAGTGATGTTGAACCACGAATTCCTTTAAATATCATTTTCTTTGTATGAAGTCAATTATTTTCAATGTTAGCAGTACAAATGCACATCATGAGATAAAAAGAAAACATGTACTAAATTTTGTCCATATTACTTTCGTAATAAAGGCTGTATAGGTCTGTGTGAGAACCGTTTTTTTTAAGTTTTCACATTTTGCCACAATAATCTCTATACATGACCTTTTAAAGCAGTCTAACTCGTTGTTTCGTTTGTCTAAATTCATATCTTGCTCATGAAAGAACCAATATACTTCTGAGGGTTGAATACTGTTGAGCTATTTTATTACGAGTAGTTTAGCGGTCGTTAACGATACTCCCACCTAGTGTTTTTACTCGTCAACACGCGTCAAACAAAGGGAAGTTTGTTTCGATAATATACTCACGGTGTGTTGTCGCTGTATCATGGTTGTTCTACTGCTTTTTGGCTTGTTTTTTTTTCTTTCATGTTTTTTTTTTTTTTTGGTTTTGGGGATGTTGGAACTATAGATAATTTATCTTCCCTTCCTAAACTTCAATGGCCAGGGTGACCGTAAGTAAAGACAATTATCTTACTCTCGTGGAATTTTAATGGTGGCCGAAAGTCGTGGGCTACCCGCCGGACTCGAACCGACGACAAGAGACTATCCAAAAGTAAAATCAATAACGTCCACCTTAGTCCCTCGGACACGAAGGAAGCTTATTGTATGTACCGCAAATTGTGGATATGATGTAAGTGGTTGGTTCAGTATTGCTATTGAACAAAAGAATCCCGTTAAACGTCCATTTTTTTGCATAGAGTGAATTATCTTCAATATTATCCTAACGGCACATCATGAGGATAATAGAAATTATGTATTAAGTTTGGCTACTATACATTTCGTAATAAAGGCTGTAGGTCTGTGAGACCACTTGTAAGAGTTTCGACTTGCCACTATAATCATTATAAGTGACCGTTTGAAGTACTTCTAATTCATCGTTTCGTTTTCTTTTCATATATTGCACATGAAATGTTGTCCAATATACTTTTGTGGGTTGAAATCCATGCTCTGGTTGTGTTTTTGCGAGCGGTTAAGTGATTATTGGTGATATTGCCACCATTGAAGCTCATTCTCGTCAACGCGCGTCAACAAACTGGGGGTGGGGGTGGGGAATGGGGGGGGGAAAAAAAACACAACCACAACAACAAAAAGACACAACGGCGGGGAAGTTTGTTTCTGTTACATATACTCACGTGTGTGTCGTTTGTATCTTGGCTTGTTATTTTAATGGTTTTTTTGGGCTGTTTTTTTGGTGTTTTTTTTTAGTGTTAATTTTAAACTTAGGTGGACCCACTACCGTTGTGTCCTTAAATCTTGACGATGAGTCAGTTGTAGTTTTTCAACTTCATTTATCTACTACAGAAAGGGAATTGGCATTTTCCCGTGCAAATTGTTGACGCCTTGAGATATGCAGGTTGCAATAGTGGCGTAACTAGTACGTATCTGCTGCGGCCATATGGCATAGCCATGGTCTTAAACTGTTTTAAAGCACTGCGGAAAGTGCTTCTCTGAAGGTGAGGAGGATCCGGCGTCCAAGGAGGAAACTCCCTGGAGGAATCCAATTGCGAATCGGTTGCTGTTTCAAAATTTCGTTGGCTGTAAATATATAGAAGGTCACAATTTGATTACATTTTCTCTGATTTTGGTTTTGTGTGCGTCAATAATTTTGGATAAATTCTGTTGCTTATATGGGTTCGCATTAATTGTTTTACTTCGGGGTCCATGTTATAATTCTAGTTAGTGTATACCATTAGTTTACATCATTAAGTTATAGGATAACGGCCCAATTAGTGAGTGCAATTCGGGGATATAATTGCTGCTTGGGAGGCATTAATAAATTAACATAATCATTACGGGGCCACTGTGAGCACACGCGCTAAAGCGCTCGTGTTCACAGTGGCCCCGTTTATCCATAATATTACGTTATTACTGCCTCCAAGCATGCAATTATATCCCCGAATTGCACTCCACTAATGCCTTATCTGTCATAAACCACATAAGCATTATTTTATGCACCATCAAAACATAAATACAGATTAATAACTCTCTTTCTGACCTAATTTTGGGATTACTTTAAAAAAAAATTAAACTAGAAAACGATTTGTAGTTCTACGAACTTTCCGCAACACTGGTTGACTTGCCTAAAGTAGCAACATTTGAGACAGAAGTGTGAAAAATGTTTATCCCGTAGTATTGATTGAAACTCGATGAGTTCCAGCTCATAATAGGTTGCTTTGAACCTAATTGCCAGGATTACCATGGACACGTAGCGTTACGCATGGTCAATACTTACTTCACAATCGGATTTGGATGAATTAGCGAAGTTGTTTACATGCCGATACTTATTCATTAAGTTCTTGATGTATCGCCTCTATTATGTATAGTCAAACGGGTTATTACACCGCCGATTTAAAAATAGATAATTGTCGGACCTATTGCCGTAGAGTTGCGTGTTTTTAACATCATAGAAATAAGATGTCCTATTTTAAGTAATATATCTGTAGTGAGTGTCATCTGATTCTTTCCCGTTCGTAACCCACATAACCTGGAGGTTGTGGTAATGAACTTCTGGCCTGGTATGGCATATTTGCATTACCATGGCAATTGAACTGTTCAAGCGCTTTCACTTAGGGGGAAGTAAAAGCATTGCGTGCTGGGCTGCATTATTAATTCTATTGTTTCAATAATGCACGGCCTGATTATGCACCCCCTGATAATGCACGCAGCTATTCAAATCGGTTCATAATGCACGCATGCACATTCAAATTCGAGGTAAGCGTGCATTCGCAATATAATTTTACGCGAAACAAAGAAAAACCACGCGAAAATAGTGGTTTATTTTTCAATAAATGTGAAATATACGCACTTTTAAACATAGAGGTGTTATGATTCTTGTAGTTCAGGGGTAATCATTTCCAATCGAGTATCCCCCCTGCTTATGATCTTACGCCCCCAATTTCAATATGTTTATAAGTTACGAATGTGGACTGAATGGCAAGTGTAATTAGATATCAATCTTTATTGGCAAGATAATGCTGTGCCCGAGCTTATCTGCATATGAGCAACTAAAGAATTGCTATTTTATGCATAATTTGGTAATGAATATTTCCTTTTAATTTTGTTTTTGTACAATTTATTCAACTTTTGGGAACGCTTTGAATTTGTGTGGCCTTTAACTTTATTCGGTCGGTTTCAATCTCTCTCTTCCCGCGGTCTGTGTGTCCGTTTGTCTGTTCAATCTATCTACTTTCTGTCTGTCTGGCTTATCTTTCTGTCCGTCCGTCCTAACACGTATACTTTGTGTGACTTCTTTTTATTATAACACTTTTATTCTGTCATTGCTTGTGTTGTCTAATTTTCAGTTGTTTGTGTCTATTTTAACAAAAGAAAAGACACACAAGTACACTCCCTTAACTTGGAAGCTCTTGGATGTCCGTCCGCCAATCTAATCTATAGAGTTTGCCTTTAAATTGTTCTTTAATTTTTAATTTTTTAGGTTTTTTCTTTTTTTAATATTTGCATTTGATATCAACACATGAAAAAGCCGTTCTTCTATCTCATATAACCTTAATACCAGGTTTTCCTGAGAATTATTTATTGGTATCCCTCCCCAGCATAAAATAAACATTATAAAGGCTATGGGTAGTGATCCGGTATTCGCATATCAAATACAAATACAAAGATTAGACACATGGACATTTTTGCAATACGTAACCTTTGCATGACAGAATCCTTCGATCAATGAGACAAGAATACCCTTTATAATTTGATAGCAAAATCTGAGCATTGGGTAATTCACTTCAGGATGACTTGAACCTACTAGGTCTATACCCGTGTAACTAATGTCCGGAAAATGGAATCAAACTATGTTTTTTTTTATAAATCATTATACGCATTGTGGTGTACATTAAACCCAATTGGACCCGAGTTCAATTCATAACCCCACCCCTTTTCCCCTCATTTCCCTGAAGTTGGACCCAAAAAACCGAATCGCGCATCCTCAACTAGAATGAAATATCTTAAACCTTCTTACCATCTTCGTAAACTAGATCTCCATTTATGACCCAATTAGAATGCCTTACCCCAGAATTGGAAAAGATAAGCGGCTCTAACTTTTAACGGGTATAAAATCAGAAAAGGAAAATTTTGTTGGATTTTGGGATGGTTGTTCTGTTGGTTTGAAAAAGTCAATACCCTGAAATGGAATTTAAGATAACTATTCAGTGTTAGGCACTGAATCGCCTACATACAATGATGAGGAAAATCACTTATAAGTATATACACTTCTAGTGCACCATTGTATTGTTGATTATCCATTGTTGTTCAGTGCATTATATCCTACGAATCAGTCTCCAGTAAGGTTATCTGAGGCAGAGAGCACAAATTATATAAACCTGCACGCCACACAAAAGATTCTAGATAAACTTGCACGCGAAACAAAAGAATCTTGATAATTTGTGCACTCCGTCTTCTGGTGAATTCTGGACAAACCTCTAGAAACACGAGCATGATTCGTAAAATACAAAGCTCTGAACAACAATGGATAATCAATATACAACAGATTTACCAACCATGTCCTTCAAGCATCGTTATGGGTGGTTGACAAAGTTATCCTAATGTGTGAAATGGCGTGCTTGAGTGACTTTCCCCAGTTTCTCCGGACCTCTATAATAATATTTTTTTCAATTCAAATGAAAAACTATGGAGTTGATAAAGTGAGTTTTCTGATCAAATTGAAAAACCGAACTTTTTTCAAATTAGAAATTGAAATATGTACCTATCACTTGAAAAACATATTTTTTTAAAAGAAATTTAACCAAAATCTAGTATATCAACCTGAAAATAGGGTATTCTATATGAAAACGTAGATTTTCAAAAACTTTGTTTATTAGTCGATAATTTTTTTTTCGAAAAAGTTTATCATTCATTCATGATTGAATGATTGACTGTTGAAAACCATGTTTCTCAAAAATATTTCAATAAACTTAGTTTTCAAGTAAAAATCTCCGAGTCAGTTTATTGAATTGAAAAACTGATTTTATCACTTTATTAAATTTAAAGTTTTTCAACTCGGATATGAAAAAATGGGTTTAGGCTTCTCACTTGAAATCGATATTTTGTGAGTTTATAATTACAAAGTTCGAACTGACATTTTGGTGATTTAGAAATATAAAATAAAACAAAACAAAATATAAACTAACCAAGGAAATTTTATCGGAAACGTGACCTTTAAAAAATTTACATTTTGAAAACTTAAAGATATATCATTTTATAGCTTAGCAAATATGAAATTTTAAAAATCTCGCAATAACTCCAAATGTCATTTAAAACCTTGTAATTCTCAGTTCAAAATGATTATTGATAAACTCAGATTATAAACTTAAAGAACAGTAAGGTTTTATGTATGAAAAACTTTTCAGTCAATATTTATAGCTTTACTCGATAAACTAAGTTTATCAAAAAACAAGTTTTCACCTAAAACTAGATTTTCAGTTGAGAACAAATCTTTCCGTTAAATACTACGAATTCCCGGAAAAAAATAATTATTAATTATGACGAAAAAATAGTGTAACGAAGTATGGGGATTGGCTGGCCAGATATGGCCTAATTATTACACTATCTGATGCCAAGTAGAGACCTGCACTCACCAAACCGTGGTCATACAAACTCTCATTACACTGTAAAAAAAATACTGTAATTTTACAGGAAAATCTGGCAGCAATTCTGCCAACAAATTACGTAAAAATGACAGTATACTGTAAAAATTAACTTTAATCAAAACATATAAAAAAACATATAATTTGGTGATTTATTAGAGTGTGTAAATGTGTAGAGAGGGAAAAAAAGCACTGACCGAACAACCTACTTGTAGGGGCTATCAACAATTTTTACGGTGCATATACTGTAAATTATGTAAAATTACTATCAATCAACTGTAAAAATATTACAGTAAAATTTGAATGAAAGAAACCTGTAAAGCTGTCATTTAACGGGATTTTGTTGGCAGAATTGCTGCCAGTAATTTTTTCTGTCATTTTATAACCCCTTACACTGCGAATTGATCGATACGGGTGGTTGAGTAGAAGGCCCATTGATGACCGGTGTTTTTTTAAGTTTCGTGGAAGTTTATTTATTTTCTAGGGTGTATTTTCGTAATTTTCACACTATTCATATTATTAATTTTATATATTTGAACTGGAACAACGCTCAATGTATTACGGGATATTTGACTGAAGCTGCGTGAATTATGTTAGATAATTGGGTCGGGGCATCAGTTTGTGCACTGTTTCGTCCTCGACCCTACGGGTCCCTCGACGAACAGTGCACAACTGATGCCCCAGACCCAATATCTAACATATTCACTTGACTTTCAATTATCCTTTTATTACATATTCGATCGGCAGTATCAGTCAAAAATGTCTATCAGATGGTTTTCACAAGATATTGGATTATGAACGCTCAATTAGTGAGATGAGAAGAGAGAGATAGAGATAAGATATACCGTTCTGTTACCACCATAGACATGTGATAGATTTCTTTACATATGGTATTGTCCCTGTGTATGCTGAGTTACGAGGTAAGTAATACTGTTCAAACATGGCTTGAAAATGGCATATAGAATATTTAGTAATAAAACTGCAATTCTTATTATGCTCGAATTCTAGCTGATTTTGAGATATAACACATCGTGCTTACAAGACTTTATAACATAATTATAACAGGGTTAAAAATAAGCGTTTGTTACTCCCTTACAAAACAGTATAAGAGTTTCAATATCTCTTATAGAAGAAAAAAAAATAGTATTTCTCTCTGAACCCTTTGATTCACATTCGGGGACCGATTAGAAAAGAACTTTCCGACAAGAGAACCGGGAACTTGTGGGTGGTTAAGTGGTGATCTAACCGCTATTGGGAATATTTGATTAAAAACTACATATTGTCTGGGTATAATTATGAAACTTTTCAAAAACCCAATAATGTGGAAAGATTGACACGTTCATATGATGCAAAGGTTCATGACATTGTCGTTGGCAGTTTTTCGTGTATAAAAACATAAACATTGAATTCGTACAGAATATTCAAAGGCGAATTTTTTATGTTTGTCCAACTTGCTTGATTGACTCGAACGATCAGTAATTCCCACAGCGATAAGTTTTTAATTAGGCAAGTGAAAATTACGAACAAAATGGCGACTTACCTTTAACTAATTGCAACAGAATAAACTCTCCATTTAGATTCAGAAAACCTTTCAGAACTAATATCAAACGTTTACCAAAATCAAATCAGTGGAAAATGTAGTTTTTGAGACAACGTGGTAACTTTTTATACAGGGGTCCAAAATATTTAAAGTGCGAAATGTGTTGAAAAGAATTACCACAGCTGTTCATCATGTTCCAAGATTATAAAATGTCTAGTTGGCCCGATCTTCGGGTTATCGTTTTCAAAGCTATGAGGCAAACTAGGTTCAAGGTCACTCTGGGGGTAAAAATAATTATGGGATTTAACACCCTCCTGGATTCTGCCCACACTTTCACAAGGGGCACCCCCTCGCTACATGTGTTTATTAACCTTCATATTAGAAGCCAAATCCTGCTGCGGAATTAGCTATGCTCTCCATGAATTCACGGAATTGCTTGCTCTAATAAGGAGGCCCTAATATTTGTGAATGGTCTGTTTGGAGACCTTTTATTTTATATATCTGAATACTTTACATCCTTCAATCCCCAAATTATCCCTCTACAATACAAACATTCCACAACTCACTGCATTTATTTAATCTGCCACCTGCACAACAAAATTGCAACCTTACACAATTCAAATGGTACAATGTGATGTATATTGTATTACTACTTCTTACTTTCAGCCACAAATAATCACTTTCCTTGGACGGATTTCCGTACCCTGACCCATCTAAAACTTATAACGTTTCCGAATTATAAGTGTGTGTCAGAAAAGTGTATCAGTTAGTAAGGTTCACGGAAAAACCTGTAAAAGGTACCACTACCATTGGCGGCATACATTCACTACATGTTTCGCAGCCATCACTCTCACGTTTGTTGCCAAGTTCGTTTTTTACAGGATCGTTCACAGGTAAGACACCACGTTAGGTCTGCCATTGCTAAATTTTTTGGACAGAAAAATTAAAAAAGATAATATTTAGAAAGGTAACGCAAAAATGTTCCCGTGAAAAACTTGGGGGTGTCAAAGAGTTCCATGTTTAACTGTAATAGATTAATATCACCATTTCACTGGATAATTATGAAATGAATGCAGATTTAAAAAAAAAAATCACATGTTTTAATCACTATACTATTTCCCTTGATATCCGTATAAAGTTTATTCCCATATACAATTGTAAGCCTTATTCAAAATTGGCTTTCCCCTGCTGTTGGTTGGTAAAATTGCTGTTTTTAGCAACACACAAACACCACAACACACTCACGCGCGCGCGATAAAACCCACACCCGAAAAACACGCACATGCACACTGTCTCGTTCGCCTTTGTAAGAAAGCTTATGAATGTGCAATAACTTTTGGTTATTGCGAAGGCCAGGATGAAGCCATCTCCATTTTTTTCAGTGTCCGTTTTGTCCGCAGGTCCTAGTATTTGTAAGATATTTAAAATAATAACTAGTTTCCGTCATAATCCTAAACTTGAGATAGATACGGTCATGTTTGGGTAGTTTGAAATGCCAAACACAAGGCAGTTTATTATAAATTTTAATATGCTTTTACTTGGCTTCATTTCTAAAAGGGCTAAAAAGTGCCATTAAACTCATACATAAATCAATGTTATATATAATTCATTGCACGCTTCTCTTCGCCCTTTAATTATATTTAGTGGAGATGCAAGTGTACTAGTTGTAAATGCCCCGTAAATCTTAAATATTGCGCTAGATTAACCAATGCTCAACTCAGTCTTTTCTAAGAGAAAGGGGATACTAGATTGTTACTCTTTAACCAAAGTATCCTAGCCCTGGATGTACACGGACGTAGTACATCTTCGCCGCCTTAATATCTAGATCCTATCTCACTTATGTTACAGCAATGTTCAATGTTGACAACACACTTCTAGTTTAAATAAATATTTTACTAAAAATCAATTAAACGTATTATTTATTTCGCTTTCAAATATTTTTAATTTTCAACTTTGAAACGACGTTGAAAAACGTTGATATTCAACCTGGAAACGTTGAGATTTGGTTAAAATTTGTAAGTTTTTTAATTTTTTACCTTTTTAGTATAACAAAGGGTATAAAGATGGTAGCTTCCATTATTGGTGTACAGTTGTGTACAAATCAATGATTACTATTGTACCCTTTGTTACCTATTTTAAATAATGGTTGAGGACCATTGACTTTGACAACGAGCTTTCTAAACGGGGATGAAATCTATGGGTCCGGACGTTTTCTTCTAAAAGCAAACTCGTGTTCTTAAACGCACTTTCATAAAGTACTTGACTAAGAACATTGTTTACAATCTGATAGTTAGCAATTGTACCCTGTCCTAATATTCTGTCTTACCACCCACTCTAATCCCCAAAAAGTCGAAGTTTACATGCTTAAACCTCTCAAGACGTGAGCTAAGTCTCAGCTGTAATTGAACTTAAAACGTTTCGTGATTCTAAAGAAATGAAGAATGACCAGATGTTTTGAATCATGAATTCTTAGTAATATAAACGCGATACTTGGCGAATTTGATTAATAATACGGTATTATGTGGTCTATAACTTAACATACCCTCAATTTCATTTGAGATTAGGGAATGTATTTTGACCCTGTCATATCCCCAAGATCATCATCATAATCGTTCGGAATGTTCGGCTGCGGAGCAGGCGACTACAAGCTCCTTCCATTGCTGCAGTCCTGGGCCTAAGGTTGTATTTGGGTCTGGTTGCACCTAGAGGTCTGATGTATTATACAGGGGTCAAATAGAGAATCATGTAAAATATATTTATATATTAATAAGATAATTCGGCCGCTTTGAACCAACACTGAAATAAAGACTGAAATGCATTGGCGCTCTCCGTTTCTCTGGTATCCACGTGAACACAATCCTTTCTGTGGCCCAGTGGTTATTCTCACGCCTAGATAGCGAGAGGGTCCGTTTCGAGACGTGATTTTTCGTCGTTATTTAAATGGACATGAAACGCTAATTTTTAGTTTACATATGTGATAAATAAATTTGTTTGAAACGATTTCTCAACAATTATTAATATTTCCTAAATAATTAGCTAATAGAAGACAAAAATAAATCGCGGACTGATGGGGGCATCCATGTTACCAAATAATCTCACAGGCATAGTGACGTTTCGGCCATCCGCGGCCATTGCTACGTCATATCTATAGATTGTCCCTGATTTTCCAAAACAAAGTATTTACTTTTGATAGCTAAGCGGTGTCTATAGGTTTGTATGCCTTTCAATCGACCCACATCTGCAGTGATTATATTCCAATAAAGTAATAACCCGCTTCACAGATTAACCTCAATACAAATATCGAGTAGGCCTCCTTACTTAGAATGTAAATATTTAACCAAGAGTGGAAAAACAATTGAAGTCCCCCTTGTCCAAATTACCGTTCAGCTGGCCAGAGAGCAAAATAGTGTCATTCCAATCCAAGGTACACATTGAAGGTATCAATTGATTTTACGCGGGGATTTCAAGTGATTGTATAGCATGTTGTCATTAAGAAACTCTAATATGAATGGCTCTACTCGAGCATTACATGCTGGATAGTGTTTCGGCTGACATTTTAGTCCTGCTTTTTAAAAACCTAGAATACAGTGACATTTTGTGAGACACACTATATAATCTGCTAAACTTCTAACATTCCATCACACACCTGTTTTATTTGTTGGCAACATGGCCGCTCCCATCAACCCAGCGAGAACAATAAGCAAAGCGTAGCGTGATGATCTCCTTTAATTCTGTGCTCGCCAGTTCTCCGAGCTTCTATATAATGAATAGTTTCGAATTACAAAACAAAACGTCAAAGGTAAACATTTGACCATTACAGGAAACACGAAATTTAAAAATAGCTCCGATTTTAATCAAAATGATCTCAAATTGTTTGTCTTGCATTAAACAATTAATATTCAAAATAGTTTGATAAATCCAAATGCCCCCTACTCTTAAAATAAACTTTGATGTATGTACAAGACCCATGCCAAATGTTATTATCTTATGAGAAATTGCACAATCCTTTGGAATAGTAGTAACACTTTTACAAAGTCAGTATCTTTTCCTGCAAACCCAACACAGCCTTTCGGTTTCTATGCTGGGCTTAGCAACCGAAGTCGTATATCTGGTGTCATTCCAACACCAACAAGTGATAAAAATTAGCACGAAGTAATTGTCAATGTACACTAGTGTCAGTGCTAATTTGATTTCTAATTTTGAGTTCAAATAACACTAGATGAGTATAAATCATAACGTTAAGTATGCGACACGATGTCTGATTAGTTGATAATCGTGCATTGATTCTGTTTCTGCCAACTGCACGCGCGAAAGGTTAACGGGATGTGCAAGAGTACACAATACTGGATTGCTTCATTTCATTGGTGGGTGTTTTCGACTTCTACTTACGACACTAATGCAATGGATTTCACACTTGGGAAAATGTTTTTGCTGTTGCATCAATCATTCCAGCTGGCTGCAACTGCCCCACCGCCCCCCCCCCCCCCTTTTTTTTTTTTTTTTTTTTCCCCCCCCAGGACTGTCCTCGCCAAAGAATACAGTGCCTTATTGATCTCTTTCCTAGTTAAGCCAAAGAACTTAAAGCGGGATTCACGTCTGTGAATCCTCTTGATCCAATCTCCACAGGAAAGTAATGTATTTCAGTTCCCATCCAACTTCTTCTCCTTCCTGGACCAGGTCTTCGCACTTCAGTGTTTTCCTCGAAATTGAGCACATATTTCTAAGAACCTGTAGTTTACCTACAATATGGACAATAATTCCTAAGGACTAATATTCCGTCCATGTCAAACTTGTCTATTCCTAAGGATCAATAGCCCACCTTGAACCCTGACACTAATTCCTCAGGACTTATATTCCACCTATGAATTGGACACTAATTCTTAAGGACTTGGAGTTGGACATGGGCACTAATCCCTAAGGACCTCTGTCAGGGCATTAATTCCTAAGGACTAATAGGTCGCCTGCCTTCGGACTTGGACATTAATGCCTAAGGAATTATAGTCCACTATAAAAATAGAGAACCGTCTTGTGGTCTTCCTGTCAGTAACTTCTCGCCAGTGAAACTAATCTCTACACCACCAAACACTGTTTTTCCAAAACATAATTTTCTCAAGTATACCCATATCATGACTAGATCCCATCGCAGGCCCTTTCTATAGGTCTGCCTTGACTATAGTATCATTTAACGTAGAGGGATTTCCTAGTGCAAAAAGTAACATCATTGCTGATATGTGTAACAACCTCCAATGCGATGTCCTATGTTTGCAGGAAACCCAATCGCCCAACCATACCAGGAATAGTCTTAGCCACCGGTCTTAACCACATGGACAGCATGGAAATACTACATTTGTGAAAACAGGCTCCAATGTAGAAGCAACATCAATGTCTGCTGACAACAACATCGAAGTCCTCACTATTGAGCTCAGCTCTGTCATAGTTACATCATTCTAGAAACTTCCATCAGTAGACTTCAAGCACCCTCAATTCAGCCTCGGGAATCCCACCAAACCTCACTTCTTTATTGGCGATTTCAAAGCCATGGTACCCAATGGGGCTACAATGAAACTAATAAAGACGGACAAGCTGTCGAAGAACGGATAGACAGTCAACATCTACGTCTCCTCCACGACCCTAAGCTGCTGCCATCATTTTATAGTGCCCGTTGGAAGAGAGGTTACAACCCTGATCTAGCTATTGTTAGCAAAACATCTCTAACCTGTACAGCAAGATTGTTCTGGATTATGTTCCACTAACTCAACATCGACCAATCTGTATCCAAGTCAATGCTGCAGTAAGACCAAACAAAGTGCCTTTTAAGTGTCGCTTTAAGAATAATAATAATAATATTTATTCGCGTTACTTATGAAATACAAACAGAGTAACTCAGGAAAGAAAAATGGGCTACACAGCCCAAACACACTATTAGTGCAATTCTCTCCATGGAATATACATACATACATATAAATACGGAGATGTGAAAAGAAGACAAGCAATGCTGGAATTAACTTGTAAGAAAATACTGCTTACATATTAAACTGCTTACATATTAAACTATAGGAGAGCAGATTGGCAAGGATTCACAGATGACCTGGACCAGAACGTGAAGAGGATTGCTCCAAAACCCCATAACTATGAAAAATTTACCCAACTAGTGAACAAGACTGCCCGGAGATTCATACCCAGAGGCTGTAGGTCGGAATATATACCAGGCTTTTCCAAGGAATGTGCTGGAGAATATCAAGAGTATACTACCATGTTTGAAGCTGATCCTTTCTCAGCTAAAACAACTGCTAAAGGTGAGGAAATTTCGGAGAGGATCTCCCAGGAAAAGATCAAAACCTGCCATACTTTAATTGAATCCACCGATAGGACCCATAACAGCAAGAAAGCATGGTCCACCATCCGAAAGCTTCGAGGGGATCCAACAGAACCGCCACAGCAGCCAAATGTTACACCCAACCAAGTTGTCCACCAACTGCTTTTAAACGGCAGCAAGAAGATCAAACTAGGCGGAGTTGTGTTCGTTGATCTATCAGCAGCTTACGACACTGTTAATCACAGATGCCTACTCCATAAGATGTTGGAACTCACCAAGGATACCAAGGATATCCGCTTGACTGAGCTAATCAAAGGATTGCTTTCAAACAGGATGTTCTTGTTCAGCTAGGAGCGAAGAAGAGCCGATGGCGTAAGCTCAAGAATGGTCTACCACAAGGGAGCGTGCTTTTACCTCTCCTGTTCAACATCTATATCAACAACCAACCTAGGAGTGCAGGAACCTGTCGTTTTATCTATGCAGACGATCTTGGAATTAGCGCACAAGATGCAGACTTCACAGTTGTTGAAGAGAGAGTCTCCAAAGCTCTGGATGAACTCACTCCTTACTACAAGGAAAACCACCTACGTGCAAATCCATCCAAGACACAGGTGTGTGCTTTCCATCTACGCAACCGTGAAGGCAAACGTCACCTTAAAGTAACCTGGTCTGGAACACCTCTGGAGCACTGTGATAACCCTGTCTACCTGTTACCTTGGACCGCGCTCTCTCTTATAAGATCCACATCAAGATTACGAAGAGTAATGTAGCATCTTGAACAAACTCACTGGCACAAGATGAGGTGCTCGCCCACATACCCTAAGATCCACGGCACTTGCCCAGTGCTACTCATGTGCAGAGTATGCTTGCCCTGTATTGGAAAGATCAACCCATGCCAAGAAGCGGAGAACCAACGGAGAACTTATACATCCTAGCAGACATCCGTCGTAGTGTAGCGAGCATGCAAGAGCGTAGCTGCCAAGTATCTAATGTGAAGCACCCTATGTCCGGACAGAGACCCGCTGCCATCCGCCTTAAATCCAGAGAGAGAGAGAGTTTCTTAAGCAAAGTCCAACCTCTTGAATCAGTCTCTAAGGAATATAAGAGAGTCGCATTGTCGAAAGAAAGACTTGCTATCAACCAAGTAACATCTATTGCTATTGAACCTGGTGAACATCTTCCACCTGGTGCTGACTCCTCATGGACTGAATGGTGATGCCTCAACAGATTGAGAACCAGAACTGGCCGATCTAAGGTTTCCCTGCAGAAGTGGGGCTATCTGGACGCCACCTGTGGTTGTGGAACAGCACCACAGACAATGGAACATCTCTTGGTGTGCCCAATGGTCTATCACGGACTTTCATTCCAACTTCAAGAACTAACATTCCTATAAATCATAATCCGATGGACTATAGTTCCTAGCTATGCACATCCCCAGGACAATTTATCCTAGGACTTTGTGTCTCCGGGCTAGGGCTACAGGGGACTATATCTCCTGACACACCTGTATCAGGTGATGCATATACTATCTCACGGAGGACCATACCAGTTGTAACGACCCGTTCTAGGGAGTATTGGTAGCAGTTGAAGATGTGCAGCAAAGTGTAATTCTTGTAATCCCAGAGAGAACACTGGCATGATGGATGTTTGTTCAACATCTTTGAAGTGACAGGAGGAGATTTTTTTTTCAGGATACAAATTTCTCTCAAATTGCAATGGATCGGTTGTAGACCACCTACCGAGAACGTTTCGAAGGTTCATTGGACAAACAGGTACAAAAGAAAACCGCAAACATTGTTTTGAACTTGCCTGCTATCGTAATTGTCCCTATAGAAAACCATGCTTTGATTTTCTGTCGTAAATCATCATCTTATTACATAAAGACGGGGTATTCGGCTTATTCACTTCAGGTGTGATCCATATAATGAGACAAATACATTGGTATACATTAAAACACAATTTGACCGGATTTCAAATTTACCCCTGTACTAATTTTACCCCCTTATTTTACAAAGTTCCCCACGTTTCCCAGAGGTTGGACCCAAAAATTCGGATTCAGCACCCTTCAAACTATATAAAAACATCTTCAAACCTTCTTCCCCAAACTTCTAGAATGGGATTCTCATCCATAACCCTACTAAATCTTCTTAAATATTGCGCTAGATAACAATGTCAAACAAGGTTCTTTTCATCGACAATAAAAACGCTCGGAAGGATACGTAGATTGTTACTTTAACCAAAGTATTCTAGCCAGAAGGTGCAAGAAATCTCAATGTTAAAAAAATTTCCGTAATTTACGGAAATTTACTCGGGCAGCAGAATTTCCCGACAGTTAGGGTTAATTTACAGAAATTTTGTTAAAAAAGAAAAAGTAGTTCAAGTTCAAGTAATTTTACAGAAAATTGTCTCATATTATGGAAAAATGTGTATTTTAACATAATTTTTCCGTAATTTAAAATTACGGAACCAAAAAAAAAAGTCCGGAAATTTTGCTGCCAGAATTTTTTTAAATATTTCCGTAAATTAAATTTGTTTATGTTTTTTGTTTTTTTTTTATTTTTATTGTTTTCTAAAACAGATTTTCCGTAAATTTACGGAAAATCTGTTTTCTTAATTTATGGAAATTGTCAACAGTGTAGTACATCTTCGCCGCCATATATCTAGATCCCATTTCTCACTTAGTGTTACAGCAATGTTCAATGTCGACACACTTATAGTTATAAATATTTTACTAATAATCAATGAAACATATCCGGCGGGAAAAATGTCAATTTTCAACTTTGAAACGACGTTGAAAAACCTTGATGATTCAACCTGAACCTTGAGATTTGGTTAAAATTTGTAAGTTTTCTTCAACTACTAAACTCAATTTCAACACAAAACCAATAGACCACTTCTGTAGTATGGTTGGGTACAAACCAATGATTACTATTGTAACCCTTCACTGTTAGAAAATTTTCCGTAAATTTACGGAAATTTCTGGCAGCAGAATTTCCAGACTTTTTTAGGGTAAATTTACAGAATTTTTGTCAATTAACGGAACTTTGACAGTAATTTTACAGAAATTTGTCTCATATTATGGAAAAAATGTGTATTTTAACATAATTTTTCCGTAATTTAAAATTACGGAACGAAAAAAAAGTCCGGAAATTTTGCTGCCAGAAATTTTTGAAATATTTCCGTAAATTAACATTTTGTATGTTTTTTGTTTTTTATTTTTGTTTTCTAAAACAGATTTTCCGTAAATTTACGGAAAATCTGTTTTCTTAATTTACGGAAATTTCTAACAGTGTTGGTTACCTTTTTGAAATAAAGGTTGAGGTCCATTGACCTTTGACACTTGCTCAAAAGTCTAAACGGCGATGAAATATCTAGTATAGGGCCAGACATTTTTCCCCTTTGTATATATAGCCAAACTCGTACTCTTAAACACACCTTTATAAAGTACTTGGCTAAGACATTGTTTACAATCTGATAGTTAGCAATTGTACCCTGTCCTACTACTCTGTCTTACCACCCACTCTAATCCCAAAAAGTCGAAGTTCACATGTTTAAACCTCTCAAGACGTGAAGCTAAGTCTCAGCTGTATTTCTTAAAATACGGAGTAATTAAGAAATGCGATACTTTGATGTAATAATTAACGGTACTATAGTGTTGCTTTTACCTAACATACCTCAAAGTTCATTTTGAGATTGGAAGACATTTGGATTTTGACCCCTGATATCCCCAAGAGGTCTTGATGTATTATACAGGGATCAAAATAGAGAATCATTTAAAAAATTGCCACTGTATCTCTCAGGCTAAAAGCATTCCGAAATGGTGTTGTTTGACCTATCTGTGGTGTATAGTTTTCGAGTTACAAACCAAACCAAAAACCCCAAAGGTCAACGTTTGACTATGAGAGGGGTTTGAATCAAAATGATTTGAAATTGTTTGTCTTGCATTAAATAATTAATATTCAAAATAGTTTAATAAATCCAAATGCCTCCCAATCTTAAAATAAACTTTGAGGAATGTACAAGATCCATGCAAAATATTATCTTATGAGAAATTGCACAATCCTCTGGACTATATCATGAAGTTATTTGCAATATATGGAGAACAGCCGCAATACCTGTGAGCTGGAGAACGGGAGAAACCATCCTTATGTCCAAAGAGGAGAACACCAGTGATCCCTCCTGCTTTAGGCCTATCACACTGAAGAATTCTAGTGGTAACCTCGGAATGGGTATTCTCGCTCAAAGAACCATCAACTACCTGACAGAAAACTATATCGACCAATCCATTTCAGAAGGGTTTCACGGAGAAAATATCAGGATGTGTGGAACACTGAACTGCTCCAAGATGTCAAAAAGAATGGTAAACCAAATGGGACAACATGGCTGGACCTGCAAAATGCATACGGTACTGTACCACACAACCTTGTACAGTTTGCTTTAGAGTGGTATCATGTTCCAGACCACATTAGAAAGATCATATTTAAATACTATGATGAGCTGTTCATATGTGTCAAAACAACTGAATGGACAACTGACTGGATACAGTGCATGATAGAAGTCTTCCAAGGCTGCCCACTCTCCTCGAGTCCAGTCCAAACACCTCGAGTACTGCATGAGTGGATTTGACATTATATCATCTGCCAAAGCATATGTAGATGACCTGACCGTCGTAGCTAGGAGTCAAGAAAGGATGCCAAGAACTTGGAAATACAGTGAACAACTTCCTCAAGTGGACACGGACCATGAAAGCCAAACCAAGCAAATGCAAGTCTCATGCCATTAAGAGGTTTGTCCCAAAGCAGAACAAAAGCGATAAGGACACAAAACGCAATATGTGGCATACGATCCCGGCCTAGAAATAGACTGACAGAAAATTGCTTATATCCACAGTCAACCCATGCGGTTCCTCGGGAGTTCACCATCTAAAACTTCCCAAATTCCTACGTCGAAAGTCTGGAAGCTACTTGCACCAAATACCTGAATGGGCAGGTATTAGCAGATGCATCACCACCAGCGCTCTGTACAGGAGCAGGAAACACTATGGCCTGTAACTGAAAAGGCTACCGCTAAACACATCAGTCAAATGTATGCAAGTAAGTACCATCTAAACAAGTACTCTAAAGATGGAAGTACACAGACACTCTACAGAAAATGCATGGAAAGTAAAATGACTAAAGCCAGATGGAATGGTATAAAAGAATTAGAACAGAAAGAACGGCATCTAATTCTAAATGAAATGGCTAGAGGTCAGGTGGATAGAGCCGGTCTTGGGTACAAAAAGAACCAAAAGCTGATCAAAGACATGAGTCATCGGGAACAAAGGAAATGCCTCACCGGACTAATAAAGGATGTAGATGAGGAATGTGCACGGATGTGCAAAACAAGGGCAGTGGTTGAACTGGGGGTCTGTCATGCAGGTCGACACCTCCTGGAAGAAACCTTTGTATGTCTGAACGCCAGAGCTGCTGCCTTTCCATATCAACGCAATTCATGATCAACTTCCATCCCCTGCTAATCTGAAGCTGTGGGGCAAGACCAATCTTGGACTCTGCCAATTATGTGATCACCGTCAATGTACACTGTTCCACATCCTCAATGGTTGTAGCTACTGATTACAAAGCGGACGATGCAACTGGCGCCATGACCAACACTGAAAGCAATCTCTACAGGTCTGGCACCGTACGTCGTAGAGGCAAATCAGAAAAAAAAAACATCACACCTGCGAATCTGAACTCCATCTCTACAATAGCCTTTCGCGCAGCTGATGGTACAACCTATCGAAATCCAGTCTTACCAATTGCCTTAGACAGAGCCAACCACGTACCAACATTCTGAAGAAGGCCAATGACTGGATATTTCTGATGGATGAGGAACACAAACAAATAGTGTTCCCTCCAGAAATCACTGAAACAGCTAAGAGACCAGACCAGATATCACCATCTTTTCTACCAAAACAAAGACAGTGATCATCATAGAGCTGACGGTCCCTATGGAGGAGAACCTATTCACTGCATATGCAAGAAAGAAGTGCAGACACCAAGATCTAGTGGCTGACTGTGAAAGCAGAGGATTGTCTACATACTACTTTCCAATAGAAGTAGGAAGCCTGGCATCCTTGGGCATTCCTAAAGTCTGTAATAACGTTTATGAACAGATGAATGAGGTTAATGTCAGCATATTTTAATTTCCTCGTGCATTTGGTGTCATTTGGACTGACTTATAATGCCACCCGCACATGCGGGCTTGTACCATTATTCGTCTACAAACTGAGCGGCGTGCATTTATTTTTTGTCAATGCGTGGCTAAGTATAGGATAAGGCATTAGTGGAGTGCATTCGGGGATATAATTGCAGTATTAGTCAATACTTACTTCATCAATTGGATTTGGATGAATAAGCGCAGTCGATTTGCATGCCGATAATTATTCATTAAGTTCTTGATGTATTGCATCTATTTGTATACGTCAAATCGAGGTTATTAACACCGAAGATTTTAAAATAGACAATTATAGGACTTACTGCCGTTAAAGTTTGCTTGTTTTTTAACACCATAGAAATAAGATTTCTATTTTAAGGTATATTTAAGGTGTAGTGAATGTCAATCTGATTCTTTCCCCGTTCGTAAAGCCACATAACCTGGGAGGTTGTGGTATTGAACGTTCTGGCCTTGGAATTATTGCATTACCATAGCAAGTGAACTGTTCAAGCGCTTTCACTCGAGGGGAAAGTAAAAGCATGCGTGCTGGTGTGCATTATTAAATTCTAATTGTTTAATAATGCACGCTTGATAATGCACCCCATGATAATGCACGCATGCATATTTAAATCGTGTCATAATGTACGCATGCATATTCAAATCGGGTCATAATGCACACATGCATATTCATATTTGAGGTATGCGTGCATTCGCGAATATAATTTTACGCGAAAACAAAGAAAAACACTCGAAAATAATGCTCTAGTGGTTTATCTATTTTTACACAATTAGAGATAGATCCGCATTTTTCTTGTGAATGGTCTCCAAATTAAGCTGAACATTAGCCAACTACTACCGGTATAAGAGACTGGTATATCCCCGGTATTACCAAACCATTAAGTTAAAAGTCTTGAGCATCTGGATCAATGTTAATGATTTATCACCCTAGATTTTGAAAAGTAGTCATTTTCCCCGAAAGATTAGCAATTATATATTATCAAGGTAATTTATGTACTAAAAATGAACTTCGTAACCGATAACGTACCTAAATGTTTGGAAGTTGTCATACTTGGCAAAGGAAATCAACTGTAGGAAAACATCCAAGCCCGTAAATCGTGATAAACACCTACTCGTAGTACTTTTCTCTTTTGAAAGCACTTAATTCAATTTTTAGAATTTGCAGTACAATTTCCGGGCAAAAACAGGAACAATTTCGCATGTGTTTCCCTTGAGGAATAGCTCGTATAATGACATCAGATGTTATTATCGCCATCCGCCTGGCAAAAGCACGTTGCTTTCAGATCAGACCCGATCATTGTCCGATTTTTCATGCTTTCTTCCGCACGTGGAAACGTATCAGCAAACACGTCTCATTTAAAAAAAATGAGCTGTTTTGATAGTAGAGGCAAGAATGTGTAAAAAATTGGACCATAAGACAGTGCGCGCCCGCGCTTGTGTGCGTGCGTGCGTATGTGTGTGCGTTTGTGTGCGCGTTTGTGTGCAGATAGGCATTACGCTGAAAATGCATAATGCATGAGGCAACACTAGAATTCGCGCGCAAACTCCGGTCAGTAGTACATAACATTCTTTGTCATAATCGCTAGTTTTCACATGTGTGATGCCAATGTTCAGGGATCAGCTTCGTTATAGTTTTAGATTCACCATATCCAAACGGTATTATTATATTTTATGCGGCTGGATCCTTGAACATTTAAAGCCGAATTTCATACTGACCATCATCGTAAGCTCTCGTAACCAGAAATCACAGATCTTAAAGTGGCAGGAGGAGATTTTTTTAGGATATGAATTTCTCTCAAATTGCAATAAATCGGTTCTAGACCACCTACCGAGAACGTTTGGAAGGTTTATTGAATAAGTTCAAAAGAAATCCGCAGACCTTGTTTTGAACTTGCCTGCTATCGCAATCGTCCACATAGAAAACCATGAAATACTAAATCACCATTTTATTACATAAAGAAGGCGTATTCGGCTTATTCACTTCAGGTGTGATCTAATACATTGGTAAGCATCTCTGGGATATTGCGTATGCAATATGTGATTGTTAGAGGGTCATTTTGTGATCCACAGACTCGCCCACCATTTACTTCAAAGAAATTGAGATTTTTATATCATCTGAATCGTTGGCCCGAATATAGTAAGTGTGCCCAATCGTACGTGCATATTCGATCTACTCTAGAAGAAATTCGTAATTTTGTATTTTCTGTCCGTAAACGACGGCTAGGCGACGAATCAGGGCTACTCTTGACGTGACCTTATCATTCAGGCTTGCCAGATGTTGCCGATAGGTAAGAGCTCTGTCTAGCTTTACTCCTAGCTATAGGTTGGGTACTGCTGGAAACTCTGCCGATTGGAGTTGATAGTCACATTAGGCTTCCTTGCTGTACAGGAGGAAGGCAGCTGCGACGGTCTTGCGCACACTGAGCTTTAGACTCCAATGATGCAAATGGGTAGCCAATGTGCCCATGTCTTGGCTTAGAGCATTCTTGATTGTAACCCACGCTTTGCCAGTGTTCAGGATAGCCAGGTCGTCTATATATCCATACTTCTTAGAAGAGGTGTCTGGCAGGTCATGGGTTTAGATACTTAAGAGGAGCTAGGACAGAACCTTGAGGAAAGCCATTTTTAGTCTTCGTGGCCTACTTGATGTCCATCACTGTTCTCTAAGATGAAGTTGAGGTTGGAGATGAACTGAATGATAAACCATTTTGTCTATTGGGGAGGAGCTTGAGGAGTTTATACGTAAGACCTTTATGCCATATCGTATTATAGGCTGCTGTCAGATCAACAGATTTAGCTCCAGCTTTCTGTTTCTCTTCGATGCTGCCGTCTATATCCTGTGTAAGGAGAGTGACCTGGTCCACTGTGGATCTGCCATGACGGAAGCCAGCCTGTTCATGCGGTAGCTGAGGATCGATGATGGGGTTGATCCGGATCAATCTTGAAGGGAATGCAGAGATGGGGCGGTAGCTCTTAGGATTATATTTTGGCTTGTGTGGTTTCTGCAGTGTTATCATATACCAGATCTTCGGGATCCTGCACTTCTCAAGGCATGAGTTTTCTCTATACTGGAGTAATGAATGAACTCTAGGTGGATGCTGTCTGGCCCTTGGGCCTTGTCAGTCTTGAGGAGTTTGAGAGCCTTTTACATGTGCCACAAATATAATCGGTACTAATTGTCTTCTAAATCTTGGACACTGCCTTCTTGACCATCCTAGGAGTGATCACGGTCGGGGTTGAAGAAACGACAATTGGTTATAAACCAACACTTGGCACTTCCCAACACTTGACACTGGTCTTCCAGTCAATCGGTTAACAGTTTGCCATGCTCTTCTGCTTGAGTGTGTGAAGTCAATAGATTCCACGGCCTCAATCCACCTTTCTTTACGCTTCTCTTTCAGCCTTATCAAGAGATCTGTGGCAATAGCATAAGAGTCCTCCTTTAACGGAGTTGACGTAAAATCGTTATACAGATCTTGGCACTCTTCTCCCAACAGGGACTGTAGCTCTCTTGGTTGCCTCAAGGGATAGTGTTACACAAAAGACTGTGTGAGACTGAAGCGTTGAAATCATCACTGTCTGGAGGCGGTAGTAGATCTTGGGCATGTTAAGTGCCTTCTAGTTGGAAGTTGTCCCACTTTGCGTTGCGGAAGTTACACCGCTTCACTGGTTTACTTGTGACTGGGTTCACTAAGGCAGCAGGTCGGACTAACAGTGGCGGTTGATGTTGGGATCTGTGAAACTTGTCGAGGACATATGGTGGAGTGGGAGTCGGTTTCGACGGCTGGGTTTGTCCCAGTGTTTCATCGACTTGATGGTTCCTTGGGGTTGAACAAAAGAGTCAATCCGTTGTTTGAAGCCCATTCACCAAGGCATCTCCCATCAGTGCCGCAGCGTGAATACTCCCAGCCCGTGTGCTGGCAGTTGAACACTCCTGTACAAATTCAAGGTGCAGGGTAAGGTAATAGTGAGGTGGCGACCAGATGAGCTGGTGTTGGCTTGTATACATGATGATGGTCGTACCGTATGCTTTCACTGCAAAACATTCAACAGTGGAATCAAACGAGGATCAAGCCTCTAAATACCAGTCTACATCTTGTTTGATGAAGGGGACTATCCCATGGCGTTTGCTTGGAATGTAGCCTGTTAGAGAGAAATTTGGTACAATGAGTTTCTCATCAGTTTCACAATGAGGTTCATGGAGGAAAGTAATGGTTTTGTTGGTGACTGCCAGCTGCACAATGATGTACATCTTAGCAGGTGTGAGGCCCTCCACATTCAGCTGCAACATAGTTACCTAAATCATTAACTGAATTGTGTGCTACAAAGAAGTCTGTGTACTGTATCTGTTTTAAGAAAGCGAAAACCTCGCGAAATATGTATAACGTTTCATCTACTGGCATTGTTCTCATATGCTATAACATGGGCCTGGTTTCCATCAATTATTTTAGTTCTCATCATTAAGCTATAAGAGATGATGCTTGAAGTATAAATAGAGCAGCTATTTTGTACCTTCGTAGTAATAATTTCAGAATGTTGATATTCACAGGTGGACAAGAGTCAATCCCGCTGTCGATTAAGTGAATGCCTCAGATCAATAGGGATCGTCTACATCATTGAATCCAAAATCATTGGATCAAAGACCAAAATCATTGATCTTGGTCTGAAGTATCTTCATTGAATTTCACACGCTTCCTCTACTCCTCTGCGGCCTAATGGAACGGCTTAGTCACATGACTGGAAGTTTGGTTAGCGAAAAACATACTATAGCTGTACAGATTTCCTGTCATTTGCTACTATGGACCATACCATTGGAAGGAATCGATGATAGGCAAGAAAAGAAGTTATGTCATATGTTAATACATCTAAACTAATAAAAGTACACCTGGCTGAAATGCATACTTGTACATGACTATTGACATGATTATACAATTTATCAATGCCAAATTTATTTTATGCATGCCGCTTTTTCTTTTTTCTGTATGTTTAAAGAAAGTATAACACTGTTGGAGGTCCGTTACCGTCTGTAATATGTTGCTAATTCCAGTCGCGACATTTATCTTTTGTAGGGAAATGTTCAACTCCATCTCGGAAACTGCTTGGCATCTATGTTAAAATGTAACCTTTGGATCGATGACGAAAGAGGACATTGCCTTAGTTAACACATGTTAAAAAGGGAGCCTTAGCAAAGAAGGCATTGCGCATAGATATACAACATGCAGAAACCGATTCGCATACAACCATAGCAATTCTCGTAAGTAAGCAATTATATGAAAAGTAAGGAATTTTAATGGCTTATTCGAATAAGAATGCTCATCGAGTTGAAAATAATGCTACCATTGAACTGGCATGCTATTTTTCATGTAATTCAAACTATGGTTGCAACTGCATAGCAGCTATGAGTTGTCTATATTTTCAGCTCAATCAATACTCTTCGCTTAGTCTTAAAATACTGGCAGACTTCTATATTAATTCATTCGGAAAATAGTTGTTTTTTTGCGATTCTTGCACGCCGAACAAGTGAAGGCATAGCTTCAAATATTCAACCACGAGTCATTTGATTACGATGGGTTTTCCCTTTAACACTGACGAGTGGCAGATTGCATGAATTTTAAAAAATCAGTTCGAGCAATTTCAAGTTAAAATTGCGTTTGAATTCAAATGTATACAAGCCTATAAAATTTAAACTGAATATTTCTGAACAATAGCGGTGATATGGTGGGATTGTATAACATTTAAATATATTACTTAAAATGCCACACTGCGCACTCGTTTTTGACTTCACAGAAAATGTTGATATCCCCACCAGCTCACCTGATTTTTATTGCACCCTATATCCTGATGATAATATAACTGTCTTTCTCAAATATAGAACTGGGGAATCTCATATGATGAAACTTGTAAACAAACGATGTTTTCTCATTTTAGGGCTGAATTCATAATTCAACGGCCGGTTAACGGTTCAAGCCGATTCGTTGCGGTTTAACTGGTTTCTATTGTTCTAAACATGGTTTAACCGCCACCACCCGCCGGTCAAACGGCGGTTGAGTTTGAAGACGCCCCTTAATGTAATATTATTTTTTATGCAGCACTGGAAAGCACTGGTTTGTTTACAAGTTCCATCATATGGGATTCCCCAGTTCTACTGTTTTTGAGACAGCTATATGTTTATGTGTATTATCATTAATATATTATAACAATATCTATGGAATTCATCTGGATTAACCAAATGTTGTGAAGAAAGGTTTGGAATCACTTGTGCAATTTCAATACGTTTGGTCACTAACAAAGCTTGACCTTTTTACTACATATTTGTGAAACGAACATATCCTCTAATTGGGATTGCATGTTTTACTTGCCCTGAATATCACCCAAATATTTATTTTTTTATACAGAAATCTGTTAATATCTATTGATATTATTTACTTTCCATGCGCGCGTTAGATAATTTTGTTAACCCTTTAAGTACATCAATAAAGTGGTATTTCATATTAAATAAATATTTTTATACAGAAATCTGTTTTGTATTGAAATTATTTACTTTTCATCGGCGAGTTAGATAATTTCTGTTAACCCTGTAGATGCATCAAATATAGTGGCTTGGAAGACGAAAGACGAAACACTATTTGGCGTCATTGGCACAGTGCTATTTTCGTCCTCTACACCCTCCCCCACATATCCCAGTCGAAGGCAAAATTTAATTGATTTCGACAACTGAACGGGTAATTTTAAAGCTTGCCTGCGTTCATTTAGAATCACAAAACACCTTATAGATAATGAACACCATGTGCACCTACAATCACGACATCACTATTATTAGTAATATTACTGAAACCATGGACCAGTTTGGCGTATTTTAGAAAATGCACAATTGGTTGAGCAGTATGATGGAATCAATGTTTCTATACAAACGCTTTACGTGAGTATAAACAAACACAAACCTAATGATTCGATTTAATTATATAAAGTTTCGTCTTGATTGAAAGACCTTGGCCCACCACTCCATCTGTAAAGTTTCACACCGATATACAAACCGTTTTGATAGGAGCTAAAAATGTGATTTTGTAAGCCTATAGAAGGCTGTAAAATTAAATTGGTCGACCAAAAATGAGGCACTTTTTCGCTCTTAACATCCATACCTTTAAGTTTTGTATCATATGCACAGAATGTGTCAACAACATAATCCACACTCAACAAAAATCATCTTTGGGGATTTGTTATAAGTGTTTGAAATGATTCGATTGTGCTGAAATGTATAACAATAGTTTTGTCTAGTCTCAGCGATTAAACGATTTCTAGTTTAGATTATAATTTAACAGGTAAAGTACCATAATGTTCGAGGTGACACTTTGGGTAAAATTTTAAAATTCTCCTTTTCGAAATGGTGTAAAATTCTTTATCTTATTGTTTATTACCTGGAAATATGTTGGTTACAAACGTGTATATGACACTTGGATCATAACTAAAGGGCCTAAATATACCAAACCATACCATACATCATAGGCTTAGGAAGATTTTCAGGATTGGGGGGGCCCACCGCGAAACGCCGAGTGGGGATGCAGTGGCGGCGCCAGCGAAGGGGGACAATTCCCCCATTTTTTTCTGCCCCCCAGTTTGCGCCCCCCACCCACCCCCAGCCAGAAGAAAAATAATGGACTTTTAACAAAAATCAGTGATTTGGGCAAAAAAAGCACCAAATTTGGGCAAATATCAGCAATTTTGGGTTTAAAATTTAAAACAGTTTTTCCCCCCAGAATTTCACTTTTGCCAAAAAAATTTCACTTTCCCCCCGTTCCCCCAGAAAAAGAAGTCTGCCGACTGTGATGTTCCGTCGGTACATAACGGCCTGTCGGTACATTAGTCTAAAAGCTGTTGTTTTGAGGGTGCATGAATATGAGATAGAGAGAGCACCACAACACTTTATATTGGTTGATAAGAATCGGTCAATACTACTTTGTTGTCGTTGGCGACGAGGTGGTGCTCATGGCCCGATCCCCCTTTACAGATTTTGAAGGTGATGGTAAAAAATTTGGGGCAACCGGCGAGCGCAGCGAGCCGAAATTTTTTTGGTTTATCAGTACAATATGCGTGTCGGTACACGCCACTGGGAGGGTGAAGCTTTGGAATTTGATGTTTTGGTTAAAAAGTGTTATGATTATTGGGGGGGGGGGCTCATGGGTATTTGAGCCCCCCCACCAAAATTATTGGGGGTGCCCAGCCCCCCAAGCCCCCCCGCTTCCTAAGCCTATGTACATGCATTGGTAAAGCGCTCTCTAAGGAACACAGCACTGAACAAGAGAAACATATACAATATAAAACATGCACAATTAACAAACAAAATGCCTCCGAAGAAAAGCAAAAACATCAATTGAACAGATAAGTTTTCAACTTATTTTTGAAAATAGTTTTGGCCTCTCTGATGATGGAAGGAAGAGAATTCCACACGCGTGGTCCTGCAATTTGAAATGCTTTATCTCCGGTAAGAGTCCTAGTGTTTTAGGAACAGAGAGAGGTGTTTTGTCCACAGATGAGCGTGTTGAATATTTCGGTTTATGATATGTGATCAGTTCTTGAAGATATTGAGGACCCTGATTATTTATGCACTTATAGATGATGACGAGACGTTTAAAGGGGTATTTCGTGATCTACAACCTCGTCCCCCAACTTACCTTTTTTATATCATCTGAGCCGTTAGCCTTAGTAATCCACGTGTACCTAATGTTACGTGTAATTCGGTTGTATCTGTGAGAAAATCCCACTTTTGTATTTTCTATCCGTAAACGGACAGAAATTACAGCACAGTGGCCTATGGGACCGTGGGAAACAAGCAATCGCTCATAACACAAAACCGCAAGATCGGGATCAATTTAAACTTTGTGAATAGCTTTTCTCAAGGATATCTAGTGAACAATGAATAAAACAGAAGGTGCTGGAATCACGAAACGCACCTTTAAATTTGATACGCTTACGGATCGGCAGCCAATGAAGACGACGTAACAATGGGGCACTGGGCACAATTTGAAAGCACATAAAAGCATATTAATTATCTTACTACCAATGCATTTCGTACAGCTCTACCACTCCAAAACAGAAGCAAGAACCATCCTTAGGATAGCTAGAGACTGGACTTCCCTGACGGATGGGTAGCACAAATCAATAGTGTTTCCTCCATCCTGAAATAGCAGAAACTGCCAAACAGCCTGATATTATCTATTCAACAGCTATCAAGCATGTCATCATCATTGAACTGACAGTACCATCGAAGACCCTAGCCAATGCATATGCCAGGAAGGATTGCAAATATGAAGACCTGTTAGCTGAGTGTAAAAACAGTGGATGTACTCTTTCCAGCTTTCCAATTGAAGTGGGAAGTAGAAGTTTCTACAACACATCATTTACAATTATGTTTAGCTGTCATAGGATTCCCAAATGGGAAAAGAAAAGCAATCCTAGGGACAGCTAGCCTCCACAGCCAGAAACATAAAGGCATTCCGACAGACTGAGTTAGGCCTAATACCAACACCATTGATATGCTCCGTTGGAAGAGGGACGGTTGAGTGCTCAAAAACCCGTTTAATAAATACGCATGTGTCTTGTCTTAAGCCCAGAGACCTCGATCGGAGCAACAGCATTTCCCGAATATTAAACTACAAGGGGATTTTCTGTCATCTTACAAAAAGAGAACTGCACCAGGAGTGCTCATCTTATGAAGGATGAATTAGGCTCCGGAGATGACTGCGGTGGTGATCTACCAATGAACTATCTCCAGCAACATCCAGAGCCAGGTTTTGGTGATTTTGAAAGAGTTGTCTACCTGCTCTGCCAAAATTCACAAAACGTCCAAAATATGACAACGCCATAAAGTGACGCGGCTGACGATATTCCATTTTCAATATTCCGTCTCATGATACAAATTACGCTGTTCGTATCTAAATTCATTTTTATCGTACACAGCCCACAACGTGATGATTTGGCAATTTTCACAATCCGTATCATTTTTACCTATTTCAATTTTTTTCTTTCTCCTTTTACAGGCAACTCCAGGAATTCTCAATTAGGGATATAAAATAAAAAAAGAGGAGAGAAGACTGCCGATGGTACTTTTTTATCTAAAGTAATTTTGTTGTAAAAAATATTTAGATATAATAATACACATCTCATCCAATTACTTGAAAACGATTCTAAAGGGTGGAACTCAAATTTGTATTAGGCAGTGGCGTACCGACCGGGGGGGGGGGGGGGCAGGGGGGGGGGAAGTTGCCCCCTCTGGCTCAAAAAATCGGGGCGATATGGAACAAAATTAGCATTTTTATCCCTCTTTTTCGGGGAATTTTAACCAATTTCAGCCTAAATTTGGGCAAAATTAAAGTAAATTCGGCAATTTTCGCGCGCTATGCGCGCATTTTGTCAAATTCAGTCTTAATTGGAGCAAATCACCGGGACGACTTACGAATTTTGCCCCCTCTGGAGGGACAACCAGGAAATGTTGCCCCCTCTGGATCGAGTGCCTCGGTACGCCACTGGTATTAGGTGTACCAAGGTATAATGTGGAGAAAGCATGAATAGTTTTAATATTGGGAAAAGTGTTAGCCCTAATCATATAACACTTGACTAAATTAATGAAGATGAAAAGAAGGAAGAAAAGACAAAAAATAAGAGAGGGAGATGGCAGAGAGAGCGAGAGTGAGAGGAATTAGAGGTAGGACAGAGTGAAGAAATGTGGAGGGGAGAGAGATTGAGGAAGGGACGAGATAGAGGAAAGAGTCAAAGGATAAATTACATTTTCCTAAATTATGGTTGGTTGGTTTAAGATTCTATTGTACAGTAAAATATTTGCAATTGTGCTGCATGGATTTATTGGGCAGAGGGAGGGTGGTGGGGTACCACAATGGACTGAAATATGCTGTGTCATAACTTTCTAAATATTAGCATGGGACATAATTATTTAAGTATAGATTTCTAGAAAGAAAATGATCAAAGCATTAACAATGGCAAATGTTAGCAAGTCCATGTTCCAAAGAAAATGATCCCAAACCCAAACTTTTTTCCTTTTTATAATACATTTTTTTAAACTTTCAAAATATGACGTTTTACACTAAATGACCTTTGGGCAAGTGCAAAAGGCTATTGGATCTCTATCATTATTTTAAATAGGTAACAAAGAACCACTTCAAGAGCAACTGATTCGAGGAATGATAAATTGAGAGCTATTCTAATACATGGCAGCACATCAGATGTATCACATGGCAGCTATCGCGCATACGACCTTGTTGCACTCATGGGGACAAAATGTGTCCAACTGTACAAGAGAACTTCATGACCCTTGGACAAAATATTAGTTGATCTTTCAATACCTTCACATATAAGAGAGCAAGTACAGACAGCATTAGAATCTAGTACAATTGAATTTTCATCACTCTGAAACATAACAAGTACCCCTTTCTCATGATCGTTGCCAAAGAAAATCTATGTGAACAGATTACACTAGATGGCAGTGTACTGTTTTTTATGGACTGAAATGGTTACAGAAAGAGGGCAGTATTCTAGTGGGATATCTTACACCAGGCGGTGGCGGCCAAGCCTCATTAATTAAAGCAACTTACAGCAATATTGAGTGCAAACCACAAACCCATTTGGGTGCTTTGATGTGGGTCGGTCATGGGTGTTCCCATGACCCACATACGACCTCGTCCTCGTTCGTTATTCATACCAAAAAAATCAGAAATAACCCTTCAAGTGGAGTTGATTCTTCAACTCCAACGGTTTTGGAATAAGAAAATATTCCTTGACAACATAAAAAATTCAGAATTTTCGTCAAGATTTCGCTTTTACGTGTTAAACCAATGGCGACGTCTGAAATTTGGATTTCTTGGCCGCCCTCCCCTGTCTTACACTATTTACCAGAGAGTGAAAGCTACTCCAGTTTCTGAAATAAAAACACATTAAAATGGAAGTATATTAAAGAGATGAGCAGCGATTTGCTGATCCGAAAGATAAAAAAATAATCAAAATTCATATTTTGGTATTTCTGTTACTGGTATGGATGTGCTAACATAACCTGCAAGTGGTTGGCTTGAAATCCATGTATTAAAGACAAGGTAGTATATTTTATCCGATTCTGTAATTTCTCTATGTGCGTATCAAAATTCTGACTTGAGATCAAAAAGGCCTTTTCCTGTGAATATCCCAGATTTCTAAGCATGATATTGTGCACCATGACCTGTACAGTTTCACCTCAAACACAAACATTAATGATCTTTGTTTATTCTGTACAGCTGTAAACCACAATCGGCTGTTTAGTGTAGATTTTGAGAAGGCAACGCTGTCTGTTTGCAGGAGACTGTATGACAAATTTCCTCAAATACTTCGTTTTTTTGCACTATTTGGTGTTATTTTCTAACATTATAGTAGTTGAATTGTACACACCTATCCCTGATTTATGAGCTAAAAAATGCATTTCCATATTTTTTCCACTCTCTCGCATTATCGCTGCTAATTCCTTTAAAGAGATGTGCAAATATGAAATGAATATGATACACACATGCATAATTTCATGTGAAATTTTGAGATATGGCCACTTTTACATGAAAAGGTCCCAAAGTAAGTCATCCAAACTGTTTCAGACAAGTCCTCAAAACAATTTGGTTATCCCCACCAAAATACAATTTTTAAAACAGGCCTGTATTATCTGGAATCTGCAGCAGCCTTCGACAGATACAAGATTTTTTAAAAATGATTTCAATCAAATTAATATTTTGTTTTTTGGGTCATGAATTTGACAAGAGTATTACTCCCCTGTGTACAACTTTTATGATATTGCTTCTGTAGTAATTCACTTCTCAACAAGGCAGGCTTTAAATCACCTTACAGAACTAAAAGCTTCAGGAACTTAAATTCTTATTCTGTCAATCAGCCGGTACAGACCCTATAACAACTACATGTTCAAGATTCAGAGATAGATTTGGAGACCTTGTGTTTATGTTCAGAAAAACATGGAAAAAATGATACTAATTTCAAATAAAAAAATTAAAACAAAACTCAAATTTTAAAAATTGAAAAATTCCACAAGAACATTTTTAAAATAGCAGAAAAAAAATCAAACAAGTGGTTCTTGAATCACTAGTGTTGCCTGCTTTCACGATCCACCTTTCCTTCTCCCCCTGCACAAGTTGACCTCTGACCTTGGTATGTGACCTTTATCCCTACCATGACATGCAAGTGTCTAAGATTGACCTATGACATGCGTTTGGTGGCAATTGGGAAAATACAATTGGGAGTTCAGGTGTTCACGTACAAGTAATATGAAAAAGGTAGACCACAACCAAAACTTTCACACACACACACATACGGACAGACATACAAAACTTCTCCTGCAAATCCTTGCAGATGACACCAAAGGAAGAAAAAAATACAAAACAGCACAAAAAAATGTTTTCAGGTGGTACGAAACCCACATGGCAACTGCATGTTCTAGATTCAAGGAATCCTGTACTGCAGTTTCTGAGACCCTCAAAAATGAAAGAAAACAGTAAGCAATGTATGTTAAACTGGTTTAATATTACCATTTTTATTAAATACAAAAGAAATTGTGGATATATTTATAACCATTCAGAGCTGTTTGTTATGAAATAGTGTAGTCAATAATTAGCATAAATATACATATTAATGAGTTGATTTGTGGCTATGTATAGTATTCATTTTTACAAATGTACATATTTTATGATGGAGATTGGTTACTTTTACACTCTGCATGTTACCAAATTAAAAATTAAAATTACACATCAGGGTGCCCCTTAATTCTGAATCTACTACTTTGTATTTTTCTCAAAACTACAAGAAGTTTTAACTCAATTAAAGGGGTACCAACCGATCTTCAGCCTTGTCCACATCACTCACACTATGAGTTACAATATGCTCATCCACCAAGGCCACAGTTCATTGGGTTGTACTTGTACATACATTGACATGAACTGACCTTGTGTGATCTGGGTATCATATATCATACCAAAAAACCAGGGGGTGTATTTTCTAAATACACTGGCAAATGGAGGTACTGGACTGTGCCAAGGGAATTGATATTTTATTAGCTCATAGTGTCAACCCAACAAACCTGAGATTTTGGTATCACATCAGAAGGCTTATTATTCAGGGTCATATGCACAGGATTTAGGAACTTCCAAAAAGTGGACTTTTTTTGTAAAAGTGGACCTAACCCCTCCCCTCCCCCCCCCCAAAAAAAAATGTCCTTTTTTTACTTTTTGAACAACTCATTACCAAAAGGAGGACTTTTTATTTTCTCTTAATTTTTGGACCTTTTACTATCAAAATCAGCAAAAAGTGGACCTTTTGTGGAATTAGGGTGGGGGTAGGTATGATGTGTAGGGGCCTGTGTATATTTTTCTCACTCATTCTGCGAAATATTTTAGTTTAATTCTATCCCATTATAATGCAATGAGCATTAACTTCTTTAGAGTTACCAGAAAATATTTTGTAGAGTAACCTATGGGCTACTGTAATACACAAAATAATACTGGATTGAAATACCAACTGTTCACAAACAATTTACCTTTAACACACTCCAATGTGAATATTACAACCTCTGTGTAAAACAAAGCAGAACTGAAATATTTAAACTTGGGTACGTTATTATTCATTTGGGGGGTGCGGATTTTCCAAAAGTGAACCTTTCAAATGCAAAGCTTGAGAACTAACGGGTGGGAGGCAGGGACCTGCCTTAGGGGCCCCCTGATGGGGTCCAGGGCCAAAGCCACTGGTTGGGTTCCAGGGGCAAAGCCCTGGAAGCTCTGCGATTTTTGACAATTTGAACCTTAATTTTATGGTGTAAAACCATTACTTTTCTGGAAAATGCACCTCGGACCGGCGTTGGAGGCAAACTTCAGCATGAAAACGTGGACCTTTTCGCAGATTGCCGTTTTTTTGGGGCTGCACCCTCTGGCTACGGCCCTGTAATTATTAAAAACAGGTGGATACTAAAATAAACAATACCATTCTGCTTACCACCTTGAAGGGTTTTTTAATAGAGGTATTGTTTTTAGCCTTTGCCTCACACACACGACAGCATTATTTTGAGTAGAACAAAGCACAGCCAAGTTGTTGAAATAGTTCTGTTACCCGCGTGATATGACACGATAGATACACAGCAAAGGCTAAAAACATCTTTATTCTCGTTCTTTAACACTTTTGTTCTATTAAGCTTTTAGTAACATATTACTAAAATGATGGTAGATTTTATCCCACTAACTATCTGAGCTTTTTAAATCAGTGCATTGTTACTATGTGTCTTCGATTGGCCCAGCATTGCGTATGAGCTTACCACTACTAATCTAACACACACACTCAATGGCTAGGTCAGTGTTGGCACAATGAGGTCCTTATTGATGGACTAATGGCTTACTGAACTTTTTTTACCCTGAATGTAACATGGATATGGCAGTACTGTCAAATTGAGCGTATCCATCGTGACAAACAAAATTGCCAATGTTCTTAATTATGTATTGAACACCCTTTATACTTGTAATTTGCATAAGCATTGAATTTATTGAATGACATGTGACCTGTAATTATCCAATCAAATGACAAGGATTTAGTTAGGTGTTATATAATACCAATTACAAGTAACCTTTGAGGTAACTCCTAAAATCCCCATATATCGCAAAAGCGTGCGCCGCCAGTTGCTTTGTGACCCCAACACGTCACACGCCCAGAACGGGAATGTGACGCTACCAACACAAATGCGATCCTGTCAACAGGACCATGTCCCTACCAACCAAACCATAACCCCCTACTAATAGGTGTGCAATACAATCTTTAAATAAATTAAAGAAAGTTACAGCATGCCTTTATCATTTTACTGTCAAATGCCCATACTGTTGGAATGTACATGCAAATATATACTTGCCCTGCACAAATGTGGGCAAGATGCATAAAATATACATCACTAGTGCTGTGTTAACCCCCTGGGCACTGCCTGCCTATCTATCAGCATCTAAGCACTATTTTGATTGTTTACTTGGAAGGTATCATCGATATCATGTATATGAGCAAATCAGAGATACTGTATGAAAGAGTGATGGCAGGGGAGGGCGGCCAAGAAATCCAAATTTCAGACGTCGCCATTGGTTTAACACGTAAAAGCGAAATCTTGACGAAAAATTCTGATTTTTTTTTTATTTCTTGAAATTTATATTTCTTGAATTTCTTATTCCAAAACCGTTGGAGTTGAAGAATCAACTCCACTGGAAGGGTTATTTCTGAATTTTGTTTTTTGTATGAATAACGAACGAGGACGAGGTCGTATGTGGGTCATGGCAAAACCCATGACCGACCCACATCAAAGCACCTAAATTGGTTTGTGGTTTGCACTCAGTATTGCTGTAATTTCTTTTGACATTTTTGGTGAGTTGCTATAATGAATGAGGCTTGGCCGCCACCGCCTGAGTGATGGTATGGTTTATGATATAGAAGTACTATTTTGATTGGTTACTCAGAGGGCTATCTCACATTGTGTCCTGTAATGAACCAATCACACAGACCGTATTATAGGTGGAAGTGCCCAGGGGTTAACATTACAAATGTGTCTTCTATCATTCCCAATACCACAATGATTGCTAATATGTACTGTTGATCATAGGTGCAGAAGAACTGATTTTACTGTTAATAAATTACTTGTTCCAACCTTCAACTGCTAGTCCCCTCTAGTTGTGACCAGGCAGTGGGGTTTCAATATCCTTCAACTTTCTGGAGGTGGTAGTGCCCAGGATGTTAACATTACAAATATGTTTCTCATATTAATTCCCAATAAAACAATGACTGCTAAATTGTACTTTTGGTCACAGGTGCAGAAGAACTGATTTTACTGTTAATAAATTACTTGTTCCGACCTTCAACTGCTAGTCCCCTATAGTTGTGCTCAAGCAATAGACTTACAAATCAAATTTTTCCTAACATGATGACCCTGATAAGTGTCCTGTTGTATAATTATAATGGGTCACCACATGCAGCACTTAGGCAAATTTCACCTTTGCATAGTGCGCCTCACTCGCAAGCACTTGTGTATGTATGCATACAGATGTTTAGTTCAAAAGGTCTATAGGGTTAATAACATCCTTCAACCCCCAAGGTCATACGAATGGGAATCGCAGGTCTGCGTTTCTATATGTTTCAATCCCTTCATGACCCCTAGGAGTACAATGCCTTTCGTCCTAACAGGTTGGACTCGCACATTGCACAATTCCATTATCTGGCTCAGTATATATCCTCTATTCTATTACCTTTACTGCCCATTATTCATAAGCACGCTCTTTGATTGGTTAGTTTACTGCCCATTATTCTGCGATAATGGGTCGCGATTACACCCTAGTGCGTGATGCAAAGCGGACATTCTTTTTGGCGCGTGTCACCATCACTATAGGCGCACACGCTAACCTTTACGTGGAGAAAACAGGGCACGCTGTAGAGACGTAAACAACTGTTACGTTTTTGGTAAGAAATTGCCATTTTTTCTGTTATTTCATTTATTTGGGTAATAGAATAGAAATAAAGGGTGCGATGTCCATTTTTATGCCGAATAATGTGTCCTCGGCAGTACAAACATTTTAATAATGGGTCTCAGCTTTGCCTCCCCCATTTTTCATGTTTTTACTTGCCTCGGACACATTATTCTTGCATAAAAATTAACATCTTACCCTTGTTTCTTTATTAACTGCCCAGTCATTTTTTCTGGCATAATTACATCATACCCTTCACACCTACTCTGTATCACATGCTTTATTCTGTTAAATGAATAAAGCACTTGATATAGAGAAGATGCCAAGGGTATAATGTAATTATGCCATTTTTCCTACAAATTGTATGTCCAAAATACAACTTGTGACTGGTCTGACCAAATTGTTACCCAAGAGATGTCATAAATTACTTCTTAATAGCCATAATATGTTTGTTGCATACTCCAGCTGCAGAGAAAACAAAGGCTTTTCTTAACCACCATTTACCTTTGCATAAATCTGATCACAAGGGAGTTACTTTAAAGATGAGTCCAAGCCTTTGGTAGACTAATATGGTGCATAGGGCTATTGTGAGGATTGTAATTTCCTTATTTGGCACATGAATATTATTTCAACAAATAGATATACAGCAATCTTACTTAAGCTTGTTCATTATGCTGATGGCTTATTCCATCACAAGCAACACATAATCACTAATGGTGCTACTTATGGGTGAGAAAGTCTAGGAAGGATAATATATATTAAGATAACCACCATTGTCACAAAGATTATGAAAGTAATCTATCAGAGACTATGGGCATTATCACAGCTAGCTGTTTGACAGTCATTTATTATGACAAATCCAGGATAAAACAAAAAAATATCAACAGCAACACAGTTTTGACAACTGATTTTGATTATTTATTCCACTAGCTATATACCAGAGATGCCAATGGGAGTTGGAAAAAAATCTGAAATTGCGAACGGAGTATCGCCCCTAACGGCAGGGGGTCCAGGGGCCCGGTTAAGGGCCCCTGGTGGGGTGCAGGGGCAACGCCCCAGTGGGGGGTCGAGGGGGCGAAGCCCCTCGAAGCCAGAGGGTTTCTGCACATTTAGAGCTACAGGAAAGACCATTTCTGAGAGTAAAATATCATTCCAAAAAAGTTAAAATTAACTGTAAATGTGAAGAATGGGGCTTAGTTTTGGGTCCAAATCATCTCACTAGTGACTCATGCTTGTTTGATCAAATTCAACTTTCAGGTAATAAAAGTAAACATAATGATTACTGATACAAGACACACTTTGGGGCTTTTCCTTTGCAGTTCATTTCCTTGGCATCAAGTGATAGCTACGTAAGGCTACACAGTTGCAACCATGCAATCAGTCTTAGAAATTTTGATCCATTGCAGCAATGGATCAAAATTTTGAAGACTTGCCGTCACTAAAACACTGTTTACAACCTACCCACTGAAGTTGTCTTCCTATGTAAACTGCAAAGTTATAGCCTTTCTCTTTGAGTAAACGCCATTGAAACGTGTCCTTTACTTCTCGATGTCTTTTAAATTGTTTCCAAGGCTTTTAAATTAATTTCCATGTTCATTTTGTCACTTATATACATGTATACCACGTCGGTATTTTTCCGAAGAGTTGTAATCTGACATGCTTTGCTAATATGCTAGACTCTTACACAAAATCGCGATGTATGCAAACCTATTTAATAAACTGATGTTCCGATGTACTTTTGAGTGCATCAGAGTCTGAGAGATCAGATTATGATAAACAAGAATTCCTTTAAAAATCTCCATCTACAATCAAACAATAAAAAATCAGAAAAAATAAAAAAATCTGAAAAATATAGAAAAATCGGATTTTAATCCCAGAAATGTAAAAAAATCGGATTTCCGATTAAAATCGGAAGATTGGCATCTCTGATATACTGTGATTTTTTATGTTTTTTTATGTGATTTTTCTCAAAAATCTAGGTTTACCCATATCTCAATGGAGAATGGCATATAGAGGGCAGATGGATTTGTCTGATTTTTACAGGGGTAATACCTCTTACATGTCCCTACTTATATCAGTTGTCGAAATTGTGTCACCACTACTTAAAATTTGTTCTAAAATTAAAAGACAATATGCATGAGCTCAAACAGCTGTGGACTATATGCAAGTGAAAAGGGTACCCTTTGAGGCCAATAAAAAAAATGCAGTAGCTAGCTTTCTTTAGTCAAAATCCTAAGTGCTATGCATTACTTAGTCAAAGCTAAGTCAAAGCTTTATATACTCTGGGACTTACAGACAGCTGAGTGCAAATTGGTTACCCCTATTGGCAGTGGCGTAGCCAGGGAGGGGGCTCAGGGGGCGCTAGCCCCCCGTCAAATTTGACAAAATCGTGCAAAATCAGCCTAATTTGGACAAATTTAGGGCACCCCAGCCCCCGTCTGCCAGCTCAGCCTCCGTCAAATTACAATCCTGGCTCCACCCCTGCCTATTGGGGAGGGGGGAGAGAGAGGAGAGAGAGAGAGGAGAGAGAGAGGAGAGAGAGAGAGAGAGAGAGAGAGGAGAGAGAGAGAGAGAGAGAGAGGAGAGAGAGAGAGGAGAGAGAGAGAAGAGAGAAGAGAGAGAGAGAAGAGAGAGGAGAGAGAGAGAGAGAGAGAGGAGAGAGAGAGAGAGAGAGGAGAGAGAGAGAGAGAGAGAGAGGAGAGAGGGAGAAAGAGAGAGGAGAGAGAGAGGAGAGAGGGAGAAAGAGAGAGGAGAGAGAGAGAGAGGAGAGAGAGAGGAGAGAGAGAGAGAGAGGAGAGAGAGAGAAGAGAGAAGAGAGAGGAGAGAGAGAGGAGAGAGAGAGAGAGAGGAGAGAGAGGAGAGAGAGGAGAGAGAGAGAGAGAGAGAGAGAGAGGAGAGAGGGGAGAGAGAGAGAGGAGAGAGAGAGGAGAGAGAAGAGAGAGAAGAGATTAGAGAGAGAGGAGAGAGAATGAAAGAAAGAGAGTAGGAGAGAGAGAGAGTGGGAGAGAGAGAAGAGAGAGAGATGAATGGAAGGCAAGTTAGAAGGTGAAAAAATTCCTCATTAGGATCACACACAAGTTAAAAATGAGTGAAAGGGTGTCCAGAAAGAGCCAGATAAGTGTGGTAAGTGAAGAAGAGCAAAGACGACAAAAAGTAAATGGGCAATCAGTGACCTGGAGTGAAAAGTACATTTATGTGTGACACGATTCAATTATTTCTCAGATACTCGGCTAGATTCAACATAGAGGTGCCTCCACAATAGTAGTTCTGAAAGATGATACTCCATCAGAAACCAACATGCTGAATTTGGCACCTCGTACAAATTCAAATTGATACCCTATTCCTCGAGTCCCAGCACAATTACTTAGGGTTAAGCATTGTAACAATGGCAGTTACCAACATCCTGACTATTATCATGGAATAGAAAGTGCACACTTTAATTTCTGCAAATATTAACACCCAAATGGGTATTCCAATTACTAGAAAGATGTAGAGGGCAATTTATATTTTACATATTCAACCAAAAATATATTCTGTAAAAGCTGGCAATTTAGTAAAAAAACAATTTATACAAGTCTCAATAAATAATATACATCAATGATGCATGATGTTATACAGTATCTCACAAAAAAGAACTCCAGTTTGTCCCAATTATAGCTTTGCTCTATTCCAGTAACCAATTCTGCACACAGTGTACAACCAGAGGGTGTATTGAGTCCATCCCACAATGCATCAATTTTGGGAAATTTCACCTCAATAGGATCATGCGATTCCACAAAAAATCCTATTCTTAATACATAAAAATCCCAACTTTTACACTCATTTTAGCCCAGAAAGTGCTAGTACTTAATTTTTAGCACAAGCATGAAATATCTTGTGGTTCTTTTATCTCAAGTAATGACATGTGTTCAGTACAGTACAGTATAGGCACATTGCAATGCATTATGGGATTGGTTCAAAACACCCTCTGGTGTACAACTATGCTAGCCTTATCCAAAGAAAACCCACAACATAACAATATTCTGGTGAACCACTACATTTGAAAAACTGCGGCCCATTTTAATGGGACATCATGTGACAAAACTGTACAATATATATTCCAAGTACAGTAGAAACACAAGTTATATGAATTGCTCTATACTCTGTCCAACTTGAAGTACGAAGTATTGACACTGGCATATACATTGTACCAACTTTCAACACGTGAGAAGGCAAAGCACAAGTGCACTGCAACTGAAAAGGAGGCACTGAGTATACGCGTGTGTCGCAGTGGCGTACCCAGAAGGGGGGCAGCTGCCCCCTGTGGGGAATCTTGCCCCCCTGAAAAATTAGTGATTTACATAGGCCATATACTATACTAACAAATTTTAACATATTTTAAACATGTGCCCCCCTTTTTTTTTTTTTTTTTTTTGAAAAAAAGCTGGTTACGCCATTGGCGTGTCGTCACTTCATACTTCAGACAAGACAAAGTACCAGGTGATCTTGGCACAATATCAATGGAATAATACATACTTACACAACCTCACATGTTATTTGAAAAATGCTCTGAAAAGAATACAATCTTTCCCTTAAAACATCTAGTCAGCCAAGAACAATCATTTGCTGAATGCTTCCTGAGTATATTACAATAGGAATTAATCTTACTTACATATGCCGACTTTACCCGAGTGATCTTTTTTTGTACTTGTAAATAATAATCAGTCATTCAATGACTTGATCACATATTTTCAGAGTTCACACATTTTCAAACGTTAATTTTTTCACATATTCATACCTGCTAAAATTGGAATGACAGCCATGATCCTTATGAAGCTTGTACATGTGGTATAAAATGTGGAATTTTCGCTTCTAATTTTAACCGACACACATGAACTCTATCCTGCAATGCTCGCAAAACTTTTGTGCTTATTACTTTAAACACACAAAAAAAAATAAAGATGCAAAACACTACTGATAAATGCCAATATATTTAGTTGCCATTATATTACAGTATTAGTTACCATATGAAAATTGCCTTTTAGTGCTGTCAGCACCATTGTCTCCTTTTTCAGAAATCATAATTGTTCTCAATTTTGGGCTAGATTGAAACTACAGTATTTGTCAAAAAAATCCCTTGGGACTGGAACTGAATGTACGCCCCGCTTCCCCCCCCAATACGAATCATACCGTTGGATTGCATGAAAGCACAGTACCCGCTAAGCGATCTGCATGCTTATGTCCATGTCCAAGGGATTATGGCAAACACTGTAGCACTTGAATTATTCTAATTTAATCACCTGGTTGGACAGACATATTTGAATTATCATAGTGCAAACAATTTTTTGGTGGCATCCTCAAATTTTGTGGGTACATCAAAACACCGTACGGGTAGCACATCAGCTATAAGTTCAAATATGCAATACAGGAACTGCTTTGCAGCAGTCTTCCAAAATCAACATTTACAAGGTATTCGTGTTACAGTAACCCTTGTGACAACCCAAAAGAGAATTGACATTTCCATATCGTTTTTCCTACAAAAAGAATTTCAGCTAAGTCAAAACATAAGCTGTACTAATGAAAGCACTTTCATAATATCTATATCCTGCCATCGAGCAGCAAGGCCTAAAAAAATGTTTGTTTGCCGTAACGGAGGAACTATTAGGGGTCAGTCGGTCAGATTTTTTTTATAAATGACTTCACAATGTTACTCTAAATCCATGCCATGTGCTAGTCTTCAAAAATCTTCAATGAAATAACCAAGATCTTTTATTTACCTGTTTATAGCTTTTTGTTGTCTCCAGTTTGACATTTTCCATCGTCCTATATTGGTAATTTTTTTAAATGTGGATGAAACTTACGGTCAGCAGAATTTTTTTTGCTCTTGTGCTGATTTGCATAAAAAAATTTTTGAGTCCCCAGGTTTTTTAGTGTCAGTTGGTTTACGCAAACAACTTTTTTTCCCTAACTAATCCTTATCTTGAGATTGGTTAAGAAATCCATTACCTATACTCGACAGGAATTGTAGTTGATCTCCATTTACTAGCTTGGGAAGGTCTAACTGTTTGAAATATTGAGGCTTGATGCCAATGAAGCCTCAGCTATAGGTCCATGGTTCAATCCCATGTTTTCTCCCTCTTGTTCTAGCACACGTGAGAAATACTTATGGAATTAAACAACTACTAGTACATTTAAAAAATCTTAATCCTTTCAGCCATGGTGAACTCTGTACAGGTTACATTACACAAGTCATGGTGTACCGAGAAGGGAAGCCATCTGGAAAACCATGACCTAAGACTAGGCTTGTTTGTACCAGTTGAAGCATTTTTCATGCTATTCCAAATATGAATCATAAGTGCATAACTTTGAATATTCAAAAAAAATCTGAGAACTAAATTCCCTTGCAAGCTCCAATCATAGGGTGTTTGTACCAACCCATAAAATGCATTGCAACATGCCTATACTGAACTTAGGATAAAACGTGTTCCAATGTCGGAACCAGAAGACATCTCCTGATCATGCTAAAAATTACTGATCTGCTAAAATTACCGTAAGTACTAATACTTTATATGGGCTAAACTGTGCATAAAAGTCATGGTTTTTCATGTTTAAAGAATAAGATTTTTGTGGTGGGGATCACATGAACCCATTGAGGTGAAATTTTCCAGAACATGGTGCCTTGTGGAATTGACTCAATACACCCTCTGGCCCACAAGTTTAATATCTTGTTCAAGAATTAACCGTCAACAGTCCAGCCTTGTGTTGTAGCAACCTAATAACATATACTCATCAAAAATCTCCCATCTTATATATCTTATCTTATCCCTCTGACACACCTAACTCTAATCATTATTGGGATAAAGCAAATGTGCAGGGTATAATGCAATCATGCCAGTTTGTGAATATTTAAGTATACCTAGGTTAAAAAATATAATTCATCAATATTGTACAAAGTTAGCTAATGTGCTTCAAATAATTTATTATGCAAAATACATCCTTACAATGACCTTTGAACCCTTTTGGAACAGTGGAAACTAAAACTGCGGTAGACGTTCCATATAAAAATCCCAAGTAGGCTATGCAAATGAGGCTGTGCCATTGATTCCGTCCTATGCCACTGCACAACATCATACAGCGCATGACCGAATCAATTGTAATACCTCATTTGCATACTTGGGACTTCTATATGAAACATCTACTAAAACCACACACAATGAGAAGGCAAGACCTGCAAACAAAGTGTGCCGTTAGATTGCATAATGATACATTGTGCAATGAAGGGGGATTTTTTTTATGACACTGAGTAGATTTACTTCAACAGGTAGTAAATTGCCTCGAGAACATACCGACATCTGCTTTCTTTGTTCACCAGCAAAATCAGAGGTTTGCTGGCACAACAATTCATGATGACATATGACACAATAAATATTATCAGGTTCTGCACCCATTTTAGATAATATATATACACATGGCACAAATCCTCTCTTGCATAAAAATGATTGTAAGGTTACAAAATCTGTACACATAATTCAGATAGTATTTTTCTGGTTATATAAATATTCAATTTTTTACTCATCAATTTATAATTATGTTGTGAATATTTATATTCAAAGTTATTTATAATGCATGAATTCAAAGTTCATAATTCAATGTGTTGCAACATAAGTTTCATGTGCAAGTACTGGGTTAATGGCAATATGCATACATTAATCCAGTGAAACAAGGAGCGTGACACACTGCTTGGGTATTACCTTTGGTGGTGGAGGTCCCTGGTTCGCCTCCCAGTGGGACCACTTGCGGGGATTTAATTGAGTAGTAAAATTGTGGATTTAATCTGTGAAGAGCTATTAGTTAAAATGAGAATTTTATGGTTCAGTTGCACTTGTGCACTTGGGCAAATGAACCATGATAATACCCCATATTTTGGAGGGGATGTTAATTCATTGGCCCCATGTACAGAGTGTCATACCTGTACATGCACAGTCAGTTTCAACAGAGGTTTTCTTTGCAGGATATTATCCTTACAATTCATATCAAAGCCACCGTTCACTGGTTGGGGGGGGTTATTTATGGACTTCCCAAAAGTTACGCCATTGTATGTAAATGACGAATAGGTTTTAAGAGAAAGACAAATCCATCTTCCAAAATAACACAGCACTAATTTGATAAAAAATTTAAAAAAGTACAAAAGAAAGATGAAAGTTATATTGGAATAACATTTCTACTTTTGCTCAATATTTTGAAAAAAAAATGTTAAAAATCCTTATTTTTGCACCTGTTCTTAACAATAGCACTCATAAAACTCCTACAAGGCAATAACATTCATAAAAAATATTAAGCTATAGTTAGAGTAGAGGCTAAAACAGTACTTATTTTTTCTTATAAAAATCTCAATTAGTCTTCAAACAAGTCTTTGAATATGATTGTTCAAGCATAGCAAAAAATTAACTAAAAAGGCATATTTCTGTCTTTCGCTCAAAAATAAGATACAAAAATCCAAGAAATTGGTGCTGTATTTTTCTGGAATCCAGTATAATTTGAAGTTTTCAATTGAGCTTTTCAAAGAATTATTTTCACCCTGGCCAGCTCTGTCTAGTTCCTCGAGAATAAACTAAGTACCTCAACACGGATACTGTGTGTGAAGGTGCATCAATGCTGAACTTCGCGTCTGGAAAAAAATTACCAACACTGGATTTATATCACAGGTATAGCTGACAATCAATGCTGATATAATTTTGTATCCAAGACTGCTTGCACAACAATTTTACTACCATTCTGTTTTCCCCATTGTTTGATCACTTCTCTGCATGTGAACATTTTCACTTTTGTATCCCATGCAATTATGCGCACTGAAGAAAGATCAAATTTGTCCGATTTGGCAACATCACGCTTGCGAAAATGCTTTATTAGCTCTTAGGACCCTTCTTTCTAGAGAATTTTAAGAACCCTCCTTGCTTTGTCTTCTGAATTTTGCTGTCACCTGACTCATCCCCAGAACTGCTAGGGGGTGGACCATCATCCAGTTGAGTTTTTACCACTCCATTAGCAATGGGCTTCCTGCCTCTGTCCCCGCCACGGGACTTTGTTTTACCTAAGGTACCGCCCGCAAGCATATTCTTCAATGCACTTGGTTTTTTCGACCTTTTTGGAGTTGCATTGTTACTGTCCAGACTTGAAAACGGAGTTGGATTAGATGGGTTCTCATCTTCATCCAAATCTTCATCAAATGCCATAATGTTAAGGGCAGCTGCTGTCGGACTTGTTGGCGATGGTGTAGGGCCCATGAAACTACACATATCAGAAGCAATATCATCAGGAGTTAGTGTGTTTTGTCTGGATGGACTAAAGTCAGTCTCGGTTTTTAGCGACTCCCGCCTGTCGTTAGGAAAGATGTCCGATGGACGCGTCAGAGTTGGAGTTGCTTCGTCTCCACTCTCTGATCCCTCCGTGTCTGCATCTGGAGACTCTTCCATGGATGACCCCCCATTTTCCAAAGATTCTTTTTCAAAACTGTCCTCCTCTAAGGATATGCTCACTTTCTTGAGCATCTCATCTTCTTTGCACAAATGCTCATCCTCTTCTTGCAATTTACATAACCCTGATGCGGAATTGGTCTTTCTCAGGGTACCGTTTGGCGTTATGGAGGGGCTGAATTTTTGTGGCATTCTTGGCGAGTTCAGCGGGCTTGACCGGGGAGATCTTTCTCTGAGGAATTCTGGTAACTGAAGGTGGGCCAGTCCTGTATTGGTGGTGTGACTCATGTCTAGAAATTTGTCCAAGTCTTTGTTGCTGCATGCATTTTCGTACATTTCCTGTAAAATAAAAAAAAGTGATTATGATTACTGATTTTTTTTACTACTAGTAGTAGTAAAACCAAAGTTTTAAATATTGTTTTGTCCCCACTAATGGGGGTGGCCAGATACACCTCACATTTACAGCAAGACTGTTGGGTGAGGATTTACTGGAGCAAAAGATAATTGACCGGATGCCCTTCCTGATGTCAATGTGCTGGATGGCCGCCATTAGCTCTCCAGAGCCGACACCCTTATAGACAGATCTTCTTTTTAGTTCTACCAGGGTGACCATCTACCCGCCTCATCAGATTTTGTTAGAAACCCGATGGGGGTAATGGTTTAGCTGCCGACAAACCGGCCCTGGGACAGGTAGTACTGGTTACCAAGATACCAGTAGCAGACACTCAAGAAAACCTGACCTGACCTATTTTTACTGCTTGATCAAAGTTTTGGATCTTACATGAAATATTCCAAGAAGCTCAAAATTGCCTTAATTTCAATTTCTATCTTCTAAATTTTTACATTTTTATTATGATTTTTATTTATTTATCCAGATATAAAGATAGGAACATCAAATAAGAACAACATATCAAATAGAACAAAATATAGGATAACGATGTAAACAACAGCTCTTCAAGAATGTGGGATGAGGAATGGTATAACCTATGACCCATGACAAAGGGACCCATTGATGCCATAACTACTGGTCACATCAGGGCATAATTTTTAATTGACCTTTAACCTCTGAGTCACAGATTAGGGTTCTGTGTGTTGTTTCTTCTGTTATAATAATTCCTTGTAAAAATATCTTTATTTTTTGTGATGTTTAAGTTTTCTCATTGTAACATTGTATTCCTCAAAAATACACCGGTCCTCGGACCGCTTGTGTCGCCTGCCGTCACGGTTAGTGAATGATAGGCGTAACATGACATTTGACCTTGATATGTGACCTTGGACCTCAAACAAATGAGGGTTTGCATGTAAACTCCATAAACCAAGTTTGGTTCCAATTGAACTTCAACTTTTCAAATGAGATCAATTTTACATTTTCAGCCTATCTTACAACTTTACCTCACATGAACTTTGACCTTGATATGTGACCTTTGATCTCATCAACAAATGGGGGATGGCATGTTGCACCTGTGACCCAAGTTTGGTTTAAATCCATCAAAGTATGAGGATATTACAGGCAAATGTTAACCCTTTTTCACAACAGACATCAACAACAACAGACATCAACAACAGACATCAACAGTGGACAAAGTGATCCCTATGTGTCTTCCTGCCTTAGGGTAGGCGACACAAAATGAAGTGATTAAAAGCAAGAGTTCCATATGTACCCCTTTGAAGTTCTAAAAGTAACAAAGTTTCTTTATTTTAGCATTAGGGAAATAAATGTCAACATTTTATATAGTGCCTTTCACAATATATCAAAGCGCTTTACATTTATTCCGCTGCCACTAGAATATGTCAGCTGCCTTACAAATGCCCAAGGAATACTCATACCTTTGGGTGGCACTCAATGGACAATATTCCTAACAGATCCCCATTTTGTACCTGGGTGGAGAGAGACATGCGAGGTAAAGTGCCTTGCCCAAGAGCATAACACATTGGCCTCAGCGGGGCTCAAACCCAGGAACCTTTGGGTCATGAGTTGGTTGTTGTATCCACTGGACCACATGTGCCCTCACATGGAAAGGGGTATTGTTAGTGTTAGGCCACAGATAATTTTTTATGTAGAATTTTAAAGAGGGGTACATATGGAACTCTTTCCAATTAAATAAGCTACAATCATAAAATCTGTCATATCTTAATAAAATAAAGGAATGTGTTATTTCCTATTTCAAACACTTGAAAATTAAGTTAGCAGACAATTTCAAGTTTTTTTTTCTCTTCTATTTTATTTTGTCTTATAAACCTCAAATATATATGTTCTACAATCAAGAGCAAATTTGGGGAAATTTATATCCTTGGAATATCTCCTCATGTCTTTAAAGAGATACTGGCACATTTGAAAAATAGTGCGCCCGCTAGATTTTTAAAAATTTATATTTTTGCATGGTTATAAGGCTTTTATACATTAGCCCTCACCTGAATTATTAAGCCTAAATCAGCGCGCTTATGGGTAAACAGAACGATTTCGTAATTAATGTCGCTGGTGACATAAATTCAGCTGACGTGGTGGAAATGGTGTGTAACACAAGAAAACCCACACCAGAGTTGATTCTCATGGCATGCACCTTGTTTGACCGGTCTGTGACCTTTGTGGTTTTAATATTTTATTTTTTTTATTTTTTTTATACATGTTTTATACACATTTGTTGATTAAAGTTAGGCAAACTTTAAAAGTTATCCTACAAATAACCTGGATGTCTGTAGCCTCTTATTAATGTCCCTATCTGCTTTTGAGTATGTTATTTTTATATGTAAAATATATTTCTATTCTTCCAATGGTCTAGACTATCATTTGCGAGCAAATTGAAGAAATTTCATATTTTCTGAAAATGTGCCAGTGCCGCTTTAAACAGATTGTAAATAATCAAAGAAACAAATATACAGGGTGACCCAATAAAAACTTTACCCAAAATGAAAGTGATATTTTTCCACTTTGTTTTAATTTGATATCTGTGGATTTTATTTTATCATAAAGAATGGGCAATTGAGCATCTTGCCTGAAAAAATTTGTTCATTTTGGTTGAGTGGTTTTCAAGATATGGTCCAACGAACAATGAGTCAGCAAAACAGACTTGCCACGGAGCATCATCTTTCTTAGGCATGGAAATCCCCCTTGCCCGAATCGAGCAGATCGTGTCCTACCCCCACCCCCCAGCATGCAGTTGTGGTAAATACCCATTTTCTGTCATGTCAGGGAATATCTTGAGAACCACTCAACCAAATGAACAAAAAATTCAAGTAAGATGCTCTATTACCCATTCTTTTTAATAAAATCAAATCCACAAATATCAAAATACAAAAAGTGAAAAATATCACTTTGATTTTGGGTAAAGTTTTTATTGGGTCATCCTGTAAAGCTGCTTACAATTGCTTTATTGATCTTGTCCAGCCAAACTGTTGTGGAGGCTGTGGATACAATGTAGTAGTTAGTAGCACAGTTGAACTCATCGGTACAAAGCATGGCAAATCCACCTGTGGATTAGAAGAAAAAAAGTTACTAGAAACACTTATAAAAACATCAAGATAAAGATAGCTTGACTACTTTTCCCCCAAAGGTAATTCCCCAAGTTCTCCCCTATCAATCTTTTAATCATATTTTGAATGAAAATGATCCCTTCAGGGCCATAATCCAACCTTGGCTCGCACCATGCTGACTGATATAAACAAAGCACAGGCAAATGATCACCTATAATTCTGTCCCGGACATAACTAAATATAGTAGCTCATGCAGTCCACACTAGCTTGTTCAAAATATGTTCATTGTCATGTATAAAATTTTTCCTGTTTCTGGCACGCACTATTTTTCAATAAACTTATATGAAGTTACATATTCCAACCTTAAGAATATAGACAGATATTGGACATATAAGAATGGATATTCATACGTAGTGGTAAATAAATCTGGAAAGTTATTTTTTAACTTCAACAAATATTTCACTCACCTGGAAGGTTTTTCGCTAGTCCGACTAGAGTCATCAGCAGATTGGTCACCGCAAATAGGGCTTTTGGTCACCTTACCCTATGTAGAAGGTCTTTCAGAAAAACTACGCAGGGCTTTTACCACCGCGGGGGTTTCTACGACTTTCAAACCGGCCAATACACTTAGAAGGGCATTAGTTGCACCCAAAGACAAGACAGAACCCAATAAACAATCTGGTGTGGTTTACGATATTTCATGCTCAGACTGTGATAGCGTGTACATAGGAGAGTCTGCCAGAAAGCTTGAGAAAAGGTTAAATGAACACAAGTCCACAGCTAGCAGCTCCAAATCTGCTGTCAGAGAACATGTTATAATGAGCAAAGGCCACTAGATTGATTGGGAAAACGTTAAAGTGCTGGAGCAGGAGCCTAAAGAATTTTCCAGGAGAATTGTTGAAGCAATACACATAAGAACAAAAAACCCCAACTTGAATTGCAACAAAGGACTGGATATAGATCCTATTTGGGATAATCTCCTCACATCTTAACATCTTATGACGTCATCCTTGAGTTTTATGATGTCATACTAGAGAGGATATCCTATCAGTGGACAGGAAGTACCATCACAGCGCCACCATCTGCTGATGACGCTAGTCTGATTAGCGAAAATGTTCCAGGTGAGACGAAAAAAATCGTTCATGTGAAGTTAAAAAATAACTTTCCAGATATTGGACAATTTGAAGACTACCCTAATAACTACCACTCACTGTTGTCTTTAAGTTCCACCGTTTTCACTCTGTCTATTCTAATTGGTGGTCGTACTATTCTTAGGTTGTTAGGTTCTGCTCCTCTACCTTTCTTGCAGATCGCCATCATGTCGGTGAAAATGACTATCGTGCCATCAAACTTTGAAAGAAAAATCCATAGAGGGAAACTTAATATTTGAAGACAGCAACACTATTGTGTTACATAGTGTCAGAAAATGTAAAAACCCGGGCGAACTTTTTATTACCCTAACCCGCCAAGGGACCATGAGGTGTCAACGAAAACGTGTACCTGCGAAAATGGTTCTCTTGCATCTCGGCCGTCAACAACTATTTTTTGTCGCGCAAATGACTCTCTTTGCACCTCATTGCATCTGGGACGTCTTCCGGGAAAATGACGCGATGTTCCTCGTTGCATCTGGGACGTCTTCCGGGAAAATGACGCGATGTTCCTCGTTGCATCTGGGACGTCTTCCGGGAAAATGGCGCGATGTCCTCGTTGACGCGATGTTCCTTGTTTGCATCTGGGACGTCTTCCGAAAATTGCGCGATTTCCTCGTTGCATTCTGGGCCTTTTTACTCGCTAGATATTGCAAAAACGTAAGTAATCAATTCATACAAAAATATTTTGCATGAACCCAAATGTTTCTTCTCGTTGCATCTCGGCCGTCAACAACTATTTTTTGTCGCGCAAATGACTCTCTTTGCACCTCATTGCATCTGGGACGTCTTCCGGGAAAATGACGCGATGTTCCTCGTTGCATCTGGGACGTCTTCCGGGAAAATGACGTGATGTTCCTCGTTGCTCTGGGACGTCTTCCGGGAAAATGACGCGATGTTCCTCGTTGCATCTGGGCTGTTAACGACTGTATGCTACTTATTCTTTTACCGGGAAAAACGTCCGAGATGCAATGAAACGCAAAATTTGTTTTGTCATCATTTCATCTTCTGGGCCTGTTAAAATACAAAAAAATGCACTCGTTGCTTTGGGGGGCCGATGTTCGGCAAAAAAACCGCCCGTCCGGTTAGTGGTGCTGTGATGCTTAAAATTGTCACTGCCGAATGTTGTGATCACTAAGAAGTAACAACTTTAACTACACCAACCCTCGCTTAATTCAGCTCAGGAACAGATAGGTTTACATTTTTACACAGAAATTCCAAGGTTGAATTTTAGAAATTCTAAGGTTAAAGGTCCCAGGCCTGCAAATAGAATTGATGTGTTTGTGTCAGTCTACAAGGAGGGACCAGAAAGCATTCATTATTTGTGTTGGTGATGACATCATTTGTGGGACCATTGATTTATCAGAGAGTAATTGAGAAGTCCAGGTGACTGGTGTGAATCTAAATTCATGACACTGACTGATAATCAATACTTCACAAATGATGTCACTGGTAGTGTACATTCTTTTTTGTGGCCCTTTTCTTATTGCATGGCATGTCCCACAAATATTTGGAGCAGGTTTATCATCTCATTTCCTGGGACCTTTAACATTTTTCTGTGGACGGACTTTCTTAAACACCTGGGATTGTGAACGCAATTTAATCACACAGGCGACAGCACTTTTTAGCATAAAACAACTACATTGGGTGCGCCTCATTGTTCTACTTAAAATAATGCTGTCGGAAATCGTTGTCCCCGCAAAAAATACAAAATATTTATTGTGTATTGTTGTGTAATACAACAAGTGAGTCCAGAAAAGATACAACCTTATTATTATTAATTATTTTGTACCTTACTGAACGAATGTTTGGTTTGGGACTGACGGAAGCACATCACTGCAGGGGCACTTACCCGTGGACTGTATTGGTCTTTGATTTTCACTGAACCTTCGTGAACGACCCACCGAGGTTGGCTCTGGCAGGCGCCTTTCATTGGGTAATTCAGATCCATCATTATAGGGCACTCTTGTATGAGCTGTGAAAGTAACACAAGGAGAAAAACAGTGGTAACATTGGATAACTGGTCTATGAGATGGCTTCTGCTTGGTTTCCCATACTCTGCATCATTATGTAATCCTTGCTCTCGGGAGGGGGGGTACACTCAATATTTTCCTAGGTTAATCCTTTTTTCTTTAAATGCATCGAACTCTATTATTACAGGATCAGATTTTAGTTGGATGCCTGCAGTTTCTTTGGGTCAATGAAAAATACATTTGGTAAAAAGTTTTATGCCATCTTAGTTATATAACATTTAAGGCACACACAAATTTTTAAAGATTTTGACTAAAAATGTCATCAATTCCAAAGTCCAAAAGAGCCAAACAATTTTGAAAATTAAGAAGCATTATGAACAAATGCAAAAATAGAGAGTCATGTGAATGCAACAAGGTCGTAAGTGCATTAGCTGCCATTTGTCAGAAATTCTCAAAAAACATACTATTATTCTGTAGGTTTTTGGTCAAGAGCTATCCTAATACATGGCAGCACACAGATGTATCACATGGCAGCTATTGCACTTACAACCTTGTTGCACTCACATGACGAGTATGGCAAGCCATAAAGGCCATAACGTATTACCGCAACGCGTTGCGACATTTCAGCAACGCGTTGCGACATTTCAGCAACGCGTTGCGGTGTAGGCCAATCAAAATCATGAATTTCTGTGATGTATTTCAAAAAGTAAACTCACAACGCGTTGCTAGATACTTTGCAACGCGTTGCAAACCTTCACAACGCGTTGCGAGCTTCACAACGCGTTGCAAGCTTCACAACGCGTTGCAAGCTTCACAACGCGTTGCGAAAGTCCACAAGCCATAAGGTCATAACGTATTGTCGCAACGCGTTGTGAAAAAGTCACAACGCGTTGCGACATTTCGGCAACGCGTTGCGACATTTCGGCAACGCGTTGCGACATTTCGGCAACGCGTTGCGACATTTCGGCAACGCGTTGCGACATATCGGCAATGCGTTGCGGTGTCGGCCAATCAAAATCATGAATTTCTGTGACGTATTTCAAAAATATAAATCTCACAACGCGTTGCAAACCTTCACAACGCGTTGCGGCAATACGTTATGACCCTTATGGCCTTCACAACGCTTTGTGAAGTTTACAATGTGTTGTGAAGCTCGCAACGCGTTGTGAAGGCTTGCAACGCGTTGTGAAGGCCATAAGGGTCATAACGTATTGCCGCAACGCGTTGTGAAGGCTTGCAACGCGTTGTGGGTCTATTTTTTGAAATACGTCACAGAAATGCATGATTTTTATTGGCCGATGCCGCAACGCGTTGCCGAAATGTCGCAACGCGTTGCTACTTTCTCACAACGCGTTGCGGCAATACGTTATGACCCTTATGGCTTGTGGACCTTCGCAATGCGTTGTGAAGCTTGCAACGTGTTGTGAAGGCTTGCAACGCGTTGTGAGTTTCCACAACGCGTTGCTATAATACTTTGCAACGCGTTGTGGGTCTATTTTTTGAAATACGTCACAGAAAATGATCATTTTAATTGGCCGACACCGCAACGCGTTGTGACATTTTGGCAACGCGTTGCTACTTTCTCGCAACGCGCTGCGGCAATACGTTATGGCCTTTATGGCTTGCCATAGACGAGAGGGCGTGTTTCATAAGTAACAAAGCACTGTTTTAAAACACTTGTTCCTGGTTTACCTTGGTCACTTCTTCCGAGCCATTACCGCTACTGGGGATTTCCGGCCAATCGTAAACCTCAATTCGTTGAATCATCTTGGTCATCTTCTTGGTCTCTTGCTCTCGTCTCACCTCATGATTGATGCGACCGATGAAGGACTCCACATTAGCCATCTTGAGAAAGCAAATGCCAAATGTGAGATTTAAGCACACAGAAACGTTAATTGGTCTGCAGACACAGCTGTTTGACCCCATGCAAATTTGTCTCTTTTATTTTTAGAGCAATTTTAAGCAGTGGCGACACAATTTTGACAACTGAAAGAAGTAGGGACATGCAAGAGCTATTATTGCTGCGAAAATAAGAAAAATCCATTGTGGGAATCTTGCCATATAGGCCTACAAAGGTCAGGATGTGTATGTTATAGCACCCTCTATATGTCAATTCCCCATAGAGAGACGTGTTAAACTAGATTTTTAAGAAAAATCATATTTGCCCACAATGAAATTTCATAAAATTTACACAGGATGAAGTCAGTGGTATAAATAATCCAAATTAGTTGTCAAAAGTGTGTCTCCATTGATATTTTTTTGTTTTATTGTAGTTTTGTTATAATAAATGAGACTTTCAAACAGCTGTGCAGACAGCAAGGTCATGACATCTCAAAATATGGATCGCCTCATTTCTAACCAAACTCAAGCTGAGGCTGACAAAGTTAAAGGTCCATGGCCCGATCGCTAATAGCCTCGTCCCCAGAAGCCCCAGATTTTTCCGGAAGTGGTCAACATTTTGGTATCAGAAGAAAGCTACTATTTTTCTCATTTACCCTGTGAAATCTTAGAGCCAAAGGATGTTTGGTTTGGAAGTTATGAGCAAAAATGTGCCCCATTTTGGTAGACCAATATTAATTTTACACAGTACTCTATGGGGCTTACAAAATCACGCTTTTAGCTCTTGCATCAAAATGGATTGAAATATCGGCGCAAAACTTTATAGATGGGGTTTTGGAGTGACAGCCAATCTATCAAGATTAAAACTTCATATCCTTAAATTGGGCCATCCCCTTTAAATTATTAGATATGATCATACAAAAAGATTTGACATGAGAGTGATAAGTTAAAAGAGCCATGGTCCAATCGCTAATGGCGTCATCCCCAGAACACCAGATTTTACCAGAAGTTCATGGTCAAAATTTTGGTATCTGGAGAAAGCTATTTATCTTATTTACCCTGTGAAATCATAGGGCTAAAGGATATTTGGTTTGATGTTATGAGCGAAAATGTGCCCCATTTTGGTCGACCAATATTAATTTTACACAGTACTCTAGTACATTTTTAGCTCTCACATCAACACGATGACCTTGGTCCAGGACCTTTGACATCATCAGGCGCGAATCTAGGGAGGGAGTGGAGGGGGCGCGCGCCTCCCTCTAATTCTGCAAAATTTTGCGAAATCAGCCCATTTTGGACAAGTTTCAGCCTTCAGCCCCCCGGTAATTTTGACGTTTTTCAAATCCTGGATCCGCCCCTGATCATCCACATATGAAAGAACCCCTATTGCATCTTAACTCCCAAGTCTTTTTGAAGAAGACCTGAAAAATGAAAACCTAACCAAAACCTAACTAAACTGGAACATACATACATACGGACATGTGCGCTATCGCAAAATCCCCCTTCTGCTTTTCAAGCCAGGGGGATAAAAAGCACATTCTTGTGGTGCCTACCTGTTTATTAATTGCTTCCTTGTCGCCATCCATGCTCTTCTTACCAATAGCCCTCAGAAGCAGAGGATACTTTGTGATCCTCTGCATGGGGTACACCAGCAAGTCTCCGAGTTTAAGTCTCCGACTGTCTTTGTAATCCTGACACCACTGCAATTCAAATGTTTGGAAGTTTAAGGTGGATCCCATAAAAAACTCAAGAGTGATTAGATAAGTCTAAAAATCAATTGATCAATATATGGCCACGATAAAACTACTGCATACCAATAGTTTGTGCTAGAATTAGGCTTCAAATATTTTACAGATTGATTTTCCCCCTTCTGGTCAACCCTACCACCTATTTTTATTTTCTTTGCAGCTCATAAAAGCATCAGTACCTACTTAATATCTGTGCTGTGGGCGTTATGTAAATATCCAAAACCCAAGACACTGGTAATCTTTTTCCAAAAACCACGACTTTAACAAATGGCTCTTAACTTAAAAATTTTTATTGAATCCTTTACCTGAAGAAACACTTTCAGTTGCTCATCGTCCTTTTCTTTCTCTCTCAAAATTCCATGCAGGATTCCTCCTCTGTACAAAACTTCACGTATGGCTGAAAATGGTCGGCAAACTACAAGAAAAGCAGACATGGCATGTCAGACTATCTGGAGGCAAAGAACATCTACACTATAGTAACTAGGAAATACCTGCCATCTTTCAGTCACTTATACAGCACCATAAAGGTACAATATACCCTAGTTCTTTCCCATTATCCCCCCCCCACCTGCCACTATCCTAAGTTGCAAAGTTTTAAGATTTCAAAATTTATTTTTCCCTTACCCCATCAAATGCCTTGGCAACTTCAGCTGCTGATAATGGCTGCCGCGTTTCCCTGGCAACCTTCATTACGTTGATAAGTTTCTCCTTCCAGAACTTGGAGTGTCGGCACTCGATGTCGGTGATGTTGCTGAAAATCTTCTCGGTTGGGGTCTGTAAATGTGCAAATTAATTATGAATTTATTAATTGTAAATCTCTATGCATTGATTAGAGGTTAATGGCCAAATATTTTTAGCTTGAAGTGCATTGGCCAAAAATCAATGCACACGCGCTCAGTTTGATGATGAATACTGGCACAAGGGAAACGTGCCATCATGAGTCTGGTCAAAACTGACGCAAGTGTAGTGATTTTTGCCAATGCATGAGAAACTAAAAAATATAATTCAGAAATGTTATTACAGCAGACATTTTTAAAAGAAAAATCTGAATATCATATGAAATTCAATATAGAAATGTTTCTAAAGAAAACATACCCGCCTATAAAATGAATCAATCCGACGTCACGTATAAACTTTCTAAGCACTCCGTGTCCGCTCATTAACATACGCACCGTGCAATGACAAATATCAATGCATGTTTTTTGTCCATATTTCCTCTCTCATAATAAACCTTTAAGAATTACTAACCAATAACCAATAGGCAATGACTGTTGTTTCAGGGGAAAGAAAAATTGCTCATTTTGGCCAAGCCTCATAACCACATCCACTAAAAATATGCCCCCTCCTTGCACACACATTTCTTTATCCTTCTGATGTGCAGGCATGAAATTCAGCAGACATACCATTGGGCCATATGAGCTAATTTAGTCTCAGCTCCAAAGGCACAGTTTGGCACCTATCATTTATCAGTGTATTAGAAAATTAACCCTCTGGTTATTGGGGATGATTTGACTGGACTTTTACTGACATCTGAAACAAACAACCAACTTACCGAGTTTAATATGCCAGCTGCTTGCAGGTCTATGAGACAGGTCATGTAAATCTGAAAGATAACATGTTCAACAGTGATTAAGGCCCGTATTCCAGAAACTTGTTTAGCTAAACGCAATTTTAGCTTAAAATCGCCGTAATTTAAAATTGTGTTTAAGCAAAACGTGTTTAAATATTTTTAACCATTTGCTAATTTTAAACAGAATCTTTAAACACAAGTAACATCGTTGTTATTTAAGATGCTAACTTGAGTGTATGAAAGGCCCTATTGTGTTTTAATGGTTGAGAGCAAAAAGTATTGTGGCTTTCTGTAGCGTTTAAGGTGCTACACCAACTGGACAAGAATGATATGCACCGTTGCTGTTGTCACATGAACAGTGTAGTGAACCGTGCACTTGACGAAAACACGCACTAAAACACTTCTTAAAGTAGCCCCATACCTAGTTTAAATTTTGATGCATTTTGGTGGAGTTAAAATTGCGTTTAACTTTAAAACTCCTTTCTGGAATTGCGTTTACTTAAGTGATATGTTCATCTCACATATAAACAATTTGCTTAGCTTAAAATCATGCTACACACCTTTTAGGAATACGGGCCTAAGTGTTTAGTTCCACATACTACATGAGTTACAAAGGTAACATTCTGTGTATAGTGATAATTTTTTTGGATTTTTTTCTCAAAATTACTTTTTTGACAGAGAAAATGAAATTCACCAAGGCAGTTTTAACATTACATCAGTTAATGCATAATACATCAATATACTCATGTTTTTGATTTTAACTCCACATTAATTAAACCTAATCTAAATAAACATCTTTCAAATGAAGTTACATTCTTAAACAGCTGTGAAAATGTAAGCAATTTCATTGGCTGATGCCCGAGTTCAATTCGACAATTGAACCCAGGTAGTACGCGCTGCGTATTGACCTTACTTCGAGGTTGAAGCACTCGCATCATACCGTGGTTTGCTACATTCGCGCACTCCTGCCAATGTTGTGTCTCCTTGGGTATGTTTGTTGCGTTCAACGGGTTGTTCGATTTTTGTCACTGGGTAGTGGCAGCCTTTTCTTGTTGTATTTAAGCGATAAGGATCGCGCTATTGGGTTAAAGATGGCCTTAAATTAAAGCTGTTTAAGAAGGAGAATAAAGGTATGATTTGGTGAGCCGGTACTCTCTTCAGAACGAATTGAAACCAGTGATGCCATTATTTTTTGGGTGGAAGAACTCTGCCTTTGGCCTCGTTCTACCATTAAAAAAGTGAATATGAGATTTTGTATATTCCTAGAGAATAAGTTGTGACAATCATTCAAGAGCAGAGCTAATCATTATTTTGAGGGCTATCACGATACCAGAATCAATATATTCAGTAACGGTTATTAAGGATTACAATTGCAAACCTGCCACAGCAATCCTTGCTGGTCTAGTCGTTAGGTAGCTATAACCTCATGATAGAGTGGTCTGACGACCAAATCCCCCTTTTCTCTGCTTCTTAAGTTATACAAATTATTTTTTCATGTTAGAGGGGCAAATTAAAAACCCCAAAAGATCAGGAAAACCATAACTGCCCTTTGAGGTTAGTAAGGGAGACCTGTTCCTGGAGCATTGCTGGTGGTCAAAAACTCCAGCGTGCATGAAAAAGCACGGTTCTGCACCAAACATTTCAACAATTCTTAAGACTTTTTCAGCTCCTCCTTAAACATCCCGCTCTTTCAAAGATTACAACTTACATCAATAATGACTCTGATATTCTTGATGTAGCCAACTTCTGTGTGCACTATTTCCCAGATGGCTTCCTGCTGGTCGATGGTGCTCTTCGGCAGGTTGGCATGGTCATCGACCACTAACCTCCAATTCTCCTCCTGAAACAAACCAATTGAACCCTCTGTTAGTTTTAAATCCGGTTTTGTCCCCGTCAACGGGGGTAGCCGGATACACCTCACACTCAGCAATACTGCTGTGTGAGGATTTGTTGGAGCAAAAGATAATTGACCGGATGCTCTTCCTGACGCCAATCCAGTTTTTGACTGTGAGCCTAGCCTTTAGGCAACCATGCCCACCATACAAGGCAGCATGTGCTGGATGGCTGCCAAGCTCTCCAGAGCTGATGCCCTTGTAGGTAGACTTTTTTTCATTCTACCAGGGTAACCAGCTACCCTACTCATCAGATTTCCTTAGAAAATCGATGAGGTGACGGTTTAGCCGCCGACAACTTGGCCCTGGGACAGGTAGTACTGGTTACCAGGATACCAGTAGCAGGCCCTAAAAGGAAACCTGACCTGACCTCTGAATTGTGGAAGTGGATCATGTCATGATCATTGCTTGGTTGTCTTGCATATGAATGGATACGGGTGTAAGGCTGGCAGTTTCAAACCCAGGGCATTCGGTAACAGAGGACATGCAAACAAGTGGTATCGGGGTAAGAGACCACCAATTTGTCCATAAATAGGTGAAATTTTTAACAAAATGGGTCTTTGGGTGACAACAAGGCTAAAAATGACATCCTTACATACGCATCATTGATATTTTGCTCCAATACTACTACTCCAGGCCTAGGGATTCTAGTGTATCAGCTTGACTTAAGAAGGTCCCTTTCCATAGATATTATTGGTCTATACCTTACTGCCTCCCTTTGGGGACAACTTGGCCTACTTAGAAGATAGACCATATTCACGCAAGTTCTAAATGCGGAAGTCAGATTCAAGAAGCTAATGAACTATCAGATGCTCCAATTTACATAGGCATCATTGGCAGGGGCAGCGCCGGGGTAAAATCATAGGAGGGGCGAAAATCAGAGGAGGGACAAAACTTTACATGATACCTCATATAGGTAAAAAACCCTAATTTTTACACAATTTATCATAAATCTCGGGGGCCCTGGAGCCACCCCTGATCATTGGTATTCATGATATGACTCGACTGGCAGTCTCCTGACAAAAGTGCATGCATTAACCCTAACGCGGCCGAGATGCAATGAGAGCCAACGAAAACGTGGTACCAGTCGGAAAATGTTTCTCGTTGCATCTCGGCCGTCAACAACTATTTTTTGTCGCGCAAATGACTCGCATTGGCCCTCATTGCATCTGGGCCGTCTTACCGGAAAATGACGCGATGTTTTTCGTTGCATTTGGGCCGTCTGCCGGGAAAATGACGCGATGTTTTTCGTTGCATCTGGGCCGTCTTCCGGGAAAATGATGTCCGAGTTCAATTCGACAATTGAACCAGTGGCGTACCGGCGCTGGTGACCTTACTTGAGGTTAAGCACTCGATATACGTGGTTTGTAATCGCGCACTTCCTGCCAATTTGTGTCTCCTTGAGGGGATGTTTGTGCGTTCAAGGGTTGTTCAATTTTTGTCACTGGGTAGTAGCATTCCTTTCTTGTAGTATTAATGCGATAAGCGATCGCGCATTGGGTTAAAGATGGCCTTAAATTAAAGCGTTTAAGAAGGAGAATAAAGGATGAATTGGTGAGCGGTACTATCTTCAGAACGAAGTGAAACCGTGATGCCATATTTTTTGGGTGAAGAAATCTTGCCTTTGGCCTCGTTCTACATAAAAAAGTGAATATGCGATTTGTATATTCCTAGGAATAAGTTGTGGACAATCATTCAAGAGCAGAGATAATCATTATTTTGAGGGCTATCACGATTACCAGAATCAATATATCAGGAACGTTATTAAGGATACAATTGCAAACCTGCCACAGCAATCCTGCTGGTTCTAGGTCGTTAGAGCATAACTCATGATAGAGGGGTTGACGACATAATACCCCTTTTCTCTGCTTCTTAAGTTATACAAATATTTTTGCATGTTAGAGGGGCAAATTAAAAACCCCAAAAAGATCAGGAAAACATAACGCCCTTTGAGGTTGTAAGGAGCACTGTATGTGGAGCATTGCTGGTGGTCAAAAACTCCAGCGTGCATGAAAAAGCACGGGTTCTGCACCTAAACATTTCAACATTCTTAAGACTTTTTCAGCTACTCCTTAAAACATCACGCTCTTTCAAAGATTACAACTTACATCAATAATGACTCTGATATTCTTGATGTAGCCAACTTCGTGTGCACTATTTCCCAGAGGCTTCATGCTGGTCGATGGGATCTTCGGCAGGTTGGAATGGTCATTCGACCACTAACATTCCAATTCTCCTCTTGAAACAAACATTGACCTTGTTAGTTTAAATCCGGTTTTGTCCCCGTAACGGGGTAGCGATACAACCTCACACTAAGCATTACTGCTGTGTGAGGGGAGTTGTGGAGGCAAAAGATTAATGACCGGATGGCGTCCTGAAGCCCCCCCCCCCCACCATCCGTTTTGAATTGAGCTAGCCTTTAGGGGGGCCAACCATGGGGCCCACCATACAAGGCAGCATGTGCTGGATGGCTGCCCATAGCTTTACAGAGATGATGCCCCCCCCCCCCCATTGGAGGTAGATCTTTTTTCATTCTACCAGGTTAAACCAGCTACACTACTCAATCAGGATTTCCTTAGAAATCGATGAGGGTGACGGTTTAGATGCCGACAACTTGGCCCTGGACAGGTAGTACTGTTACCAGGATTCCAGTAGCAGGCCCTAAAAGCGAAAACTGACCTGACCTCTGAATTGTGGAAGTGGATCATTCATGATCATTGCTGGGTGTCTTCTTGCATATGAAGGATACGGGTTTGTAAGGCTGGCAGTTTCAACCCAGGGGCATTCGGTAACAGAGGGACATGCCAAAACAGTGGTATCGGGGTAAGAGACACAATTGGTCAATAAATAGGTGAAATTTTTAACAAATGGGGGTCTTTGGCGTGACAACAAGGCTAAAAATGACATCCTTACATCCGCATCATTGATATTTTGCTCCAATACTATACTCAGGGCCTAGGGGATTTAGTGTATCAGCTTGACTAAGCCAGGGTCCCTTTCCATAATATTATTGGTCTATACCTTACTGCCTCCTTTGGGGACACTTGCCCTACTTAGAAGATAGACCATATTCACGCAAGTTTAAATGCGGAGTCAATTCAAGAAGCTAAGGAACTATCAGATGCTCAATTTAAATAGGCTTACCATTGGAGGGGCAGCGCGGGTGTAAAATCATAGGGGGGCGAAAATCAGAGGAGGGACAAAACTTTACATGATAACTTCATAATAGTAAAAACCATATTTTACACAATTATCAAATCTCGGGGGCCCTGGAGCCACCCTGATCATGGTATCATGATAGACTCGACTGGCAGTCTCCTGACAAAGGGCATGCATACCCCTAACGCGGCCGAAGATGCAATGAGAGCAAACGAAAATGTGGTACCAGTCGGAAAACGTTTCTCGTTGCATCTCGGCCGTCAACAACTATTTGTGTCGCGCAAATGACTCGCATTGGCCATCTATTGCATCTGGGCCGTCTTACCGGAAAATGACGCGATGTTTTTCGTGCATTTGGGCCGTCTTACGGAAAAATGACGCGATGTTTTTTCGTTGCATCTGGGCCGTCTTCCGGGAAATGATGCGATTGTTTTTCGTGCATTTGGACTCATTCGCGGGAAATAGCGATTGCTTTCCACTGCATTTCGGGCGGGTTTGCCCGCAGAAGCGGCAATGCTTTATCAGGCTGGTGGACACTGTGTACAACTACTGACCCATTAGATCTCAGGTTCGATTCGTTCTCTGGGTTGTCATTCCTGGATAGCGCCACCCAGATCTCATTTTCGACTTATTATGCCTACTTGTTTTCGTAAATTATGCCTTATTAATCCTTACGTTTTATTTGAAGTAAACCGGAAGCATGACGTAGCATCATAGCGCCAGCACGGACTATGAGTAGCGTAATAGCGCCACTCACGATGGCGAACTAAAGCTACAAATTTCAGGCAGATCAGTGTGGGCGTTACGCAATTCCTTATTTATTTATTGATTTCTTTACCCTGTTTTATTGCATTGTACGCTGTGTTTCTCGTTGCATCTGGGGACGTCTTTCAGGTAAATGGCGCGATGTTGTTCGTTGCATAGGGCCGTCTGCGGGGAAATGCGCGATGTTTTCGTTGCATGGGGCCGTTCTTCCGGCGAAAAATGGACGCGATGTTTTTCGTTGCATATGGGCCGTTATTGACTTTACGCACTTACTTACTTATTCCTGTGCGGGAAAAACGGCCGAGATGCAATGAAACGCAGACTTTGGCTCTCGTTGCATCTAGGCCGTTAAAAATAAAAATATTAAATTGAATAAAAATAGCATTTGGGCCGTCGGTCGCCAAAACGACCCGGTCCGGGTTAGGGTAATGGAAAACCTTTAAACCAGGGTTTAGGGCACTCTATACCTTAATCCTGATCTGTTTTGCTCATAATTACCAGGTGAGCAGTTTGTTCATCGTCATCCTCCATCGCGCGGGTAGGGTAAGCGAGAACATGAGACTGGGAAATTGGCAGTTCCTATCACCATGTCGTCGATCCCACCCTTTCTTGAAAATGCAAAATCTTTCAGTTTTGGATCCATTGGTGTTGGGGGCTTGCTGCTCAAATATAAAAAAATACAAAATGAATGTGAACGGAGTTGTATGAAACAGGATTTAATATGGAAACTTGAGCTGGGGGGTCGCCAAAACACAGGTCCACCAACTCTCTCTTAATTTTGGCAAATAGCAAAAATAAGTTTTTTTATGCAGATTTAAAGAATGCTGGGAACACCCGAGGCCTTGACTTTTATTTTAGCCATTTCAAACATCAATTTTGTGTGAATATCGTAGCCAAGATAGATATTTTTAGATTATGGTACATATATTATGCTTTAAACAAGAAAAAAGAAGCCATGTTGAAATATTAAGGACATCTAACCAAGGTTGGTGCTATTCTTCTACGGTAACCACTAAAAGGCCTTCTTTCTGGTAATATTTCTAAATAATTCAACATTTTGTGCCATACCGAGATCAGACTTCATAATAGGATTCGGATCCAGTACAATTCTTAACTGTATCTCTTCAAGTAGTTTTTTCCAAAAAATTTAGGCCTTTATTTTGGAATGCTGAGTAGCGCTTATTTTTTTCCTTAAAGTGCTTTTTGCAACGAGATTCCACCCTCAGGTGTACTAAAAAAATCGAAAGTACTGATTGCTGCCCTGATGTAAAGATTCAATCAAAAATCTCCCCATCTCTGAAAGGCTCAGCTGCAACCGTTCTTTGGTCCAAACATTTTCACTTTGTATAGGAATATAAGTACGCACTTCAGCCGAGGTTTTAATTGACATAAGCCAAATCCCACCAGCCTTTTTTCTCTTCCGACCCCGGTCGCCAACCACTGGTAGACATCTCTTCAGGGTCTAATTCTCGCCATCCCTATGACACAATCTGTGTGCCTCAACATCTGTGCCTTCACAGATTCCTCCAGGTTAATCCTGTCACCACCTGTTAATCTGTATTGCCCCTATTATGATGCTCTTTTCACATGTACCTTTGTTGGAGGACCCGATGTCTGTTTACCTTGACCCTACCTTTTCTTGACTGCTGGCGTTCTGGCGCGTTGGGTGGGGCCACCGGGGGACCGTGCTTGCCTGTCTGCGTTTGCTTCTGCTGCCACTCCAAGAACCTGATACCTCCTCCTCCTCCCGTCTTTTGCTGTGGACACACAACAAGAGAGAGCTCAGAGCATCTAAGAAGGCCCTAGCCCGCAGACAGAACACACTCACCTCCCACCGACGCCGTGGTCTGCAAGTCAGAAAGGGATGGGGTAGTCCCCCCCCCCGCTTGTTACACGCACTGCTGATATAACCTGGCAAAGATATTTCTCTATCTGGCCCATCATTCAGTTTGTCCAAAGAGTTACTGGTAGTTCCTTCCCATTGACGCCGTCTCCTAATCCCGGATACTTTATGCCCAGTTAGTCGACTTTTTTACCACCCCAGCACTTTTACCGAGTATTTATGGGTATGTGCTCTCCCTCTCTCCACCCCAATTTCCTAAGATTGTGATGACCATTTACTTTTACTTATCCCAAACCCGACCCTGCCCGCCACGATCGCAATAACGCTGGCGGCCTCCTCAGATTTCTCACACTCTCCCGTATCGGTTCAGTCACGTGAACAGATGTGGCAATCCTTTGATCGATTGTAGTATTTTATATACTGTGAGGTCCTCGCTGTGTTCTTCTGTGTGACCACTGTGTGTAGTGTTGGTGTGTGTTTATGGGTACCAGGGTTGGATACGCAAGTATTTGGAATGGGCTGTTGGCTACTTCACTTATAAACCACCCTGTCATAATCACTATCAGTGGAAATACCAGCTACCGGTTGCTACAAGTTGCTGGGCATTTGCCAGCTCACACAGGCCACATACTCGTTGAATATGGGCCACATTCTCATCATCTATTCACTTTTTTTTGACATTTTCCAAGTATCATTCCAAATATTTGCATGACTTGTTTGTGTGTGTACAGGCGTATCAGTACAATTGCCACACGGAATGGATACTATGACTGCTTCGAGGTGGGCATTTTATTGGAAATAATAATATCTAGCAACCTTTTGACCAAATTGACCAATTGTTGAAAGTAGCATCATGCTCAAAATTTATAGTGGAGAATTTAAGATAACATGTCAAGGAACATGTCTTTCTCACTTCCATGGTTAGGCCGGGGCTGAATGGATGCAAGTAGCGCAAAAGGCTAATAGGTGGATTTTTTTTCCACCAGACTACCAGTTGGGTGTTGATTGCCAGTGCAAACACCTTAAGGTTGCAAAAAATACACAACACTCAGCTATTTTTACTTATAGAGGTCCTGCACCATGAGGTCCTCCAGGCCTGGGTACAAACATTGGTTTGTTGAAAGATACATACAGCCACACTCTGTGTATGCCAATTGGCAAAAGAGTATCTGCAACAAAACCATGGGTACACCCATGGTTTCGTGGCAGATACCCTACAGCAATATCTGTATATGCCAATGACAAAAGAGTATCTTCAAAAAAAACCATGGGTACACCCATGGTTTTGGTGGCAGATACCCTACAGCCACTCTCTGGTATGCCAATTGGCATAAGAGTATCTGCAACAAAAACATGGGGGAAACCAATGGTTTAGTTGAAACGTCTTTCCCTCTGACCCCTTTCTGCCGTTGCCCTTCCCCGCCATTCACCGCCTTTACCTACTTATCCTAGCTTCTCCCACCTAACTTCTATCTGTCCGTCCCTCGTTCATTTCGCTCCTTTTTCCCTGCCCCACGTGCCCGCCCCACCTTCCCTAATCCCCGCTCCCACCCCCTACCACTCCTCTAATACGTTCCTCCGCTACCCCCCGCGCTCCCCTCACCCCTCTCCCCTCTTTGATATTTACCCTACAGTCACCCTGTGTATGCCAATTGGCAAAAGATATCTCAACAAAACCATGGGTTACACCATGGTTTGGTCGATACCCTACAGCCACCCTGGTAGTGCCAATGGCAAAAGGGAGTATCTGCAACAAAACCATGGGTACACCCATGGTTTTTGGTGCAGATACATCCTACAGCCACCCGCTGGTATGCCAAATTGACAAAGAGTATCGCAACAAACATGGGTACCACCCAGGTTTTGTTGCAGATACCCTACAGCCACTCTGTGTATGCCTATGCAAAAGAGTATCTGCAACAAAAACCAGGGGTGAACCCATGTTGGTGTTTTTTGTTTGCAGAGATTTACCCTACAGCCACCCTTTGTATCACCAATTGGAAACGAGTATCTGCAACCAAACAATGGGTACAACATGGTTTTGGTGCCGATTGCAGATTACCCTACAGGCACCATTGTGTATTTGCCAATTGGCAAAAGAGTATCTGCAACAAAACCATGGGTACACCCATGGTTTTTGGTGCAGATACCCTACAGCCACCCTCTGTGTATGCCAATTGACAAAAGAGTATCTGCAACAAAACCATGGGTACACCCATGGTTTTGTTGCAGATACCCTACAGCCACCCTGTGTATGCCTATTGGCAAAAGAGTATCTGCAACAAAACCATGGGTACACCCATGGTTTTTGTTGCAGATACCCTACAGCCACCCTGTGTATCCAATTGGCAAAAGAGTATCTGCAACAAAACCATGGGTACACCCATGGTTTTTGGTGCAGATACCCTACAGCCACCCTCTGTGTATGCCAATTGGCAAAAGAGTATCTGCAACAAAACCATGGGTACACCCATGGTTTTTTTTGCAGATACCCTACACCCACCCTCTGTGTATGCCAATTGGCAAAAGAGTATCTGCAACAAAACCATGGGTACACCCATGGTTTTTGGTGCAGATACCCTACAGCCAACAAAACCATGGGTACACCCATGGTTTTGTTGCAGATACCCTACAGCCACCCTCTGTGTATGCCAATTGGCAAAAGAGTATCTGCAACAAAACCATGGGTACACCCAAGGTTTTTGTTGCAGATACCCTACAGCCACCCTCTGTGTATGCCAATTGGCAAAAGAGTATCTGCAACAAAACCATGGGTACACCCATGGTTTTGTTGCAGATACCCTACAGCCACCCTCTGTGTGCCAATTGGCAAAAGATTATCTGCAACAAAACCATGGGTACACCCATGGTTTTGTTGCAGATACCCTACAGCCACCCTCTGTGTATGCCAATTGACAAAAGAGTATCTGCAACAAAACCATGGGTACACCCATGGTTTTTGGTGCAGATACCCTACAGCCACCCTCTGTGTGCCAATTGGCAAAAGATTATCTGCAACAAAACCATGGGTACACCCATGGTTTTGTTGCAGATACCCTACAGCCACCCTCTGTGTATGCCAATTGGCAAAAGAGTATCTGCAACAAAACCATGGGTACACCCATGGTTTTGTTGCAGATACCCTACAGCCACCCTCTGTGTGCCAATTGGCAAAAGATTATCTGCAACAAAACCATGGGTACACCCATGGTTTTGTTGCAGATACCCTACAGCCACCCTCTGTGTATGCCAATTGGCAAAAGAGTATCTGCAACAAAACCCTGGGTACACCCATGGTTTTTTTTTGCAGATACCCTCAAGCCACCCTCTGGGCTGCCAATTGGCAAAGATTATCTGCAACAAGGCGGTTCTCGACCACAAGTCCTCGCCTGCTTTCCGCTTAATTGTAAGACAAAAGCAGCACACCAGAGTGCAACTGAGCGAGTCCAGGGTGTCCCCAAAAAATTGTGCAACCAGATAAACTCCAATTTCTTAACTAGTTTACTTCCCACTATTTCATGACACACCCTAGGGTGTCACAACATTTTCCTTGTGGCAATATTCATCTTGCAGTTGAACCCCCCCACGACATACGTCAGAGATGTTTAGGAGTAGGCCCCTGGTTTTGCATTACAGTATTCTTTAGCTTCCTGCTCTTCATTTGACACCCCCAGGGGTCACAAACATTTTCCATTGTGGAAGAATATATCATGAGGAAGTCCTCAACAGAGCTTACTAAGATGTTTAGGAGTAGCACCCCCGGGTTGCCATTTTGATAGTATTCTATACCTCTCACTCTTTTCAGTTGGACACCACCCTAGGGGTCACGACATTTTCCATTGTGAGATAGTAATCGTGAAAAGTCCCCACATGAGCACAAGTGAGAGTTTTAGGAGTAGCACCCCCGGGTTTGCATTTATAGTATTCTATACTTTCCACTCTTTCATTGGATACCACCATAGAGGTCCCAACATCTCGGCTTTTGGGAGATCTTGAAAGTCCCCAACATAATCATAACCAAGATATGGTTAGGAGTAGCACCCCGTGTTTGCATTTATAGTATTCTTTATTTCCTGCTCTTTCATTGACACCACACCCAGGGGCCACACATTTTCCATTGTAGAGAATTCATCATGAAAAGTCCATGCAAAAATCCCTTAAAATTCCTAATTTTTAATTTAAAGTAATACACTTTTGTCAATTTGAAATTAAAACTTTTTTCCTAACTTTTTATACTTACAGGCGACTTCTAACACTACTATAGGCCATATTCCCTGACTAGGACCTATATACCGCCCAAATTACAAATAAGATTTTTCGCGCTTCATATACGCGCCCAACACTATCGTAACATCTCTGATTCCCCCGTTTATTTCCTACAATCCCCTCAATGTGAAGCATAGCAATAACGGTGGGGATGGAGGTCCGGGATTCTCAATCGGTAAGTATAAAGTTAGGAAAAAGTACATTTCAAGTTGGACCTTTACATTTCCCTACACTTTTTATACTTACCGCTTCTAACAATACTATGAGGCCATGGAATGCACAGCACTATAATTCGAACAACACAGGTGGGCGTTCTATGCCTCACTAAAGCATTAGACCACATGCAACCCCTCAAAATAATGTGTACTCAAAATTCACACATTGCTAATCCTCCAAAACAATGTACTTACACTCACCATGTAATTAATGATTACAGGCCATTCATATCGTATACAGTATAATTGCAGAGATTTAAGTCTCTAGAACATAATTTTACAACATATGACCTTTCAGGAATCTTGGCTAACAATATGTTTCTTATAAAACAACAATTACCTACTATTTAAAATACCGCGCAAAGAAGTAAGACAATCAAAAACTGATTCCAACCTTCCAAAGCAGTTCCCAGGAGAGACCTGGAAAAAATAGTCCTATCCCTTGCAATATCATGAGATAGTATAAAAAATGACCAGTCTTTGAGGATATTGAGGAGCTCAAAAAGACTTGCAATATGAATGTATACACGAGTCAAAGGTGCACAACATGCTACTGCCTTACCCCTCTGATGTAATAGTTGTTTTACGACACCTGGTTTAAATTTCTATTTGAAAGCATCCCTACGAAGCCTACAAGGGTACAATTAAAATTTCCCTTAGGCCTGCTGGGCACAA